>MJUU01039469.1:36095-49857 GCA_002080025.1 Modiolus philippinarum
TGGGATAAAAAATTACTTATGAATCTTCATTTTAGTCATTACATAGACACCGATCATTGCTTAACTTTCCCTTTACACATTATTGTGTGAAAAATTTCATAAAAATGAAAAAAAAAAATGTGATAAAAGTTACTAATAGATCTTCCAAATATTCATTTCATTTCCCGTTTAATGTGTCATTAAATTTATAAAAAAAAATTCACAGATTTTTTATTGAAATAGAATTTCAAAGTATAATTAAGAAAAATTGATTTAATTTTTATTCTATGTTCCTTATTTTTTTCTTTTTCTCTCGGCATTCGCACGCCGATGTATTATCACTACAAAAACGCTAGCATTCCTATATTTTAATTAACCTGAACTGAAATAAAAAATGACGGGTGACGGATGACTAATGCAATCTGATTGGCTGAATGCTGAACAGTGACGGATGACGGATGACGAGTACAAACAACCTCTGGTTTAGGAACGATGACTCCTGACGGATGAATGCTGACTGATGAATGATCTGACGGATGCCTTTTGAATCATGACTGATCGGTGACGGATCGACGACTCGTGACGGATCGCAGAAATGGGAATGTTGACTGGTCCAGGGACTGTACCACTGGGCCGTTGTTTCTGCTGGTGTACTAAGTCCCAGAGGGTACTCACCAACCCAGTAGTCAGTACTTCGGTGATAACCCCAAAACCGATTTTATCTTTAAACTTATCTTCAAAATAATTTGGTTTGTTCTGCAATGAAGAGACATAAGTTGTCAAAAAATCGCATTTGCAGAAGCTAAATTAACAATAAATTCGGTATTGTGTTATTTCAATACACTTATTAATTAGTTGCCGACTGTGCATGTCAATGACAGTCATTGTCAGACCACTTGAAATTTGAAAGCATTTATCGATGACTGGAGCTGACAATGAAAGTCACTCACAGCCAGTTAAATGTTCAATATAGCTCTGCGTGATGTTGATAGTTGATTAGAAAGTAGATGAAAGTTTAGGATGTTTGTCATATTAAACAAATTTAAAAAGATTTCTTTAACAAACCTTTCTAGAAGTTTTGAGTCTGAGTTTTCTTCAATAGTGCGACAGTGCTTTACCAGCAGACTAGGCTCCTTTTGCTATCCGACAGATGAACAGCGAGCAATCGTTTTCAAAATTACGTTTTATCCATTTTCTTTTGCAAGATTGTGGCTATGGAGTTAGTAAGCTACCTGTATTGGGAATCATTCGTATGTTTATGAAACTATAGGAAAACGTGACAAAGAAAGGGGAGGTTTTGGCACCCGTAAACCGGTTTAAGCCTGCATGGGCAAACTCTTGTGAGGTCTGCACCAGGGGTCCAAAGTCAGCCCTGACCATCTGTAGAGTACCTACTATGAACGTTTCTCAAAATTTTCCATATCAATGTTTCTTTCTTAAAGTGAAATTTGATTGAATTAACCTTCAGCAGTTTCGGATGAGAATAAAAAAAAATGTTATTATTCCCAAAGGCTCCAATACTTAACCTAAGCCATGTTTCACAGTAACTTCGGTATTTTGTGATTTGTAAGATTAAACTAGAGGCTCATATGAGCCTGTATCGCTTACCTGGTGACTGGTTTTATTCATTGTCACCAATAGGCCACCCATTCATACTATAAATCAGTTCAGCAGATGTTATATTTTCATTCTAGGATGAGGTACAAACTAAAAATCACAAATTTTGGAAGGGATCACCCAAAGACATTTGTAACTAAGGTTGGTTCCAATTGGCTCAGTAGGCTCAGTGGAGAAGACATTTGAATGCATTTCCCGTAGAATCCCTATGTTAAACTATGTTCCACGCTGGCGGCCATCAGAACGTAAAAGTCACAAACTTTAAAGGGGACCACCCAAGGACTATTGTGACCAAGTTTTGTTCAATTTGGCTGGGTAGTTTCAGAGGAGAAGATCTTTGGATGCATTTCCCATAGGGTCCCTATGTTAAACTATGTTCCTTGCTGGTGGCCATCTTAAGGTATGAACATAAAAATCACAAACTTTGAAGGAAAACATCTAAAGACTATTGTAACCAAGTTTGGTTCCAATTGGCTCAGTGGGTTCAGAGGAGAAGACATTTGAATGCATTTCCCATAGAGTCCCTATGTTAAACTGTGCTCCACGGTGACAGCCATCTTGGATGAGGTACAAACGAAAAAAATCACAAAATTAAAAGGGGACCACCCAAGGACTATTGTGACAAAATTTGGTCCTCATTGACTCAGTGGTTTCAGAGGAGAAGATCTTTGAATTCATTTCCCATAGGGTCCTATGCTAAACTATCTTCCCCTGCTAGCGGCCATCTTGGATGAGATGCGAACCCGCTGGACATATGTAGAAATTGTAGTTCTGGAAAACCTCAACACTTTTGCAATTCACATTTAACCTTTATATCAAACAGTTTTTGAAATAAAAGCAAAAACGTTAAAAAATTGTGAAAATTCAAAGAAAAAGCGGCAATAATTCCTATGTGGGTTGTCGGATTTTCTTCAAAATTACAGGAAATGTAGATCTTACTATGCTGACCATATTTGTTATTCTAAACTTTACTTCTATCTTCTACCATTTTCAATATATAAGACTAAAAGTAACGACAAACTGAAAATTTTGCGGAAAAGGGGCAATAACTCCAAGACGGGTAAACGGATATTCTCCAAAATTGCAGGGCAGGTAGATCTCATCATGCTGATCATTTTTACTCTGTCGGAATTTGATATCTGTAATGGTTTTCGAGTAATTTTAAAAAAAATGGCAATTTACCCTTATGTTCTACTTTTAGTAACAGCGGCCATGTTAATTGGTCTACGGACATAAAAATCACAAACTTGAAAGAGCATACCCTGGTTATGATTCAGGCCAAGTTTGGTTAGTATTGGCTTAGTAGTTTCAGAGGAGAAGATCTTTGAATAAAAGTTAACGGACGGGCGGACGGACGGACGGACGGACGACGGATGGACGACGGACGGACGGACGGACGACGGACGCCGAGTGATGGCAAAAGCTCACATGGCCTTTGGCCAGGTGAGCTAAAAAGGAATGAGAAGGCTTTGTAAAGGACATTACATACATCATTCCCGTGAAATTTGGTTGAATTTGATTTAGTGGTGTCAGAGGAGAAGATAAAAATGTTTTTTTTCCTCATAGATCCAATGTTAAACATAAGTTCAGGCAGCCATATTTTTGTCCGAGCGGAACGAAATGAGCAATCTTGGTAAAAGACCTGCCATGCATCATTTCTGCAAAGTTTGGTTGAACTTGCTGCAGCAATTTCAGAAGGGACGATGAACATGTGATTTTCCTGAAGGTCCAGAGCTAAGCCTAAGTCCAAGGCGGCCAATTTTGGTCGGATCACAATGAAATGAGCAATCTTTGTACAGAACCTTCCATTTGTAAAATCTGGTTGAATTTTCTTCAGTGGTTTTAGAGGAGAAGATGAAAAAGTGATTTTTTCCTTAGGATTCAATGTTAAGCCTAAATTCCTCCAGGAGGCCAATTTTGTTAAATCAAAACGAATTTTACATTCTTTGTAAAAGACCTTCCTTACATCATTCCTGTAAAGTTTGGTTGACTTTTCTGCAATGGTTTCAGAAGAGAAGGTAAACATAACGATTTACCCATATAGTCCGATGTTAAAACTATGTTCCGCGCTGGTGGCCATGTCTTTAATCGGATAGGAATATAATGAACAATCTGTGTGAAGGACATTCAAAGCATCATTCTCGTAAGGTATGGTTGGATTTGTTTCAGTGGTTTCAGAGAAGATTAAAATTTGAACAGTTAACGGATGGACGGGCGACGGCAGACGGACGTCCAGTGATGGTAATAGCTCAGTTTCAACCTTAGGGTCAGGTGAACTGAAAAGGTCAAAAATGATAGTTTTCTATTCATGACTGAGATAATTTCTGTGTATGAAAATAATCACTTCAGTAGTCTGCAATTTATCTTACTTGGAATCATAAACAGATATAGTTTATTATTTGATTTATAAAGCAAAGCTAATATTATATTAAAATAGAAAAAAAGAAAAACATAACAATAGAAAAATAAAAAAAAACAAACCAACAAACACCTGAAACAATCTAATTAATTGGACATTTATATGAAAGAGAAAGGAAATGGGGTAAATGTCAAGGAGACAACATCCCATATCCAGGTTAAAACGACCCAAAACAAAGCATCTAGGGGTCACCGTACGGTCTTCAACACAGTGAGGAACCTCACACCATATAGCAAGCAATGTTGATTTATAATTCATACAAACATGCAAGATTCGAAAACAGTATATAAAGTAAGACTTCATGTATGTTATCGTTACAACTGTGTTTTGGTTTCAGTCATACTTTGACGTCGTCAGCATTCCAGATTCTTCATTTAGTGTACTACAAAAACAAGATAATAAAAACATTAAAAAATATTAATGCATCATTCTGTTACCAGCCTTGGCTAGGAATATAAGCAGATCAGTAATAAAAGCTAAAAGGTTTCTAAGGTGTATGCACTTCGAAGAGAAATTGAGAAAAGAAAGATATAAACTTAAGTTTTTCCCCTTGACAATAATGTAGCTTTGACTTTGGGACAAATGAAATCACTTAGAACTTATTTCTAAAATCGTCATTTTATGTAAAAAAAACTTTAAAATTTGAAATATCACATTTGCTATATGAGTGGTTAATCCTTGAAACACGTGTACAGCATAACGAAATTAACTGTTTTTATGCAACTTCGGTATTTTTTGTATTCTATAAAAATAAAAAGATTGGGCACAATATCATATAGCTGAAGTAAATTGTATGTGTTTTGAAGTGCCTAAGTTTATGCTGAGACATGATTTATCGTTTTATTTGCATGAAAAGGATTCGACGCTGTTCGTATCGAAAATTTGTTCTCACTTACTGGTTGATTAGACATATAGTTCCGATGTACTCAGGTCATGATACGGAAAGCCTGCCTACTTATCATTGTAGAAAAACTTAAAATTGCCGAGCATCCTGCAGTTTAAGGACCATTCTCATTCTTTACAAGTGAAAGTAGCCCTTTAGGTCATATTGAAATCAACATATCTTTTCTTTACCAATTGTCCCTTTTCAAAGTGGCAATTTAAACTCGTTGCCGCGGTAGCTTAATTTATTCTTTCTTTTGTTTTTTTTTGTATCACATTTATGGTTGTCAGTCTGCTGATTTAGCTATAACATTGTTCACAGAAAATAATACTGTAAACAACCAATCAGTCAGTCAATCAATCTTCAGCATAAATATGCATGAGGAAATAAAAAAAAAACCGGGAAAATAGGGTTTTGTTATCAGTTACCTGGTCAGTTTAACGATAGAGGCTATAACGAAAGGTTATCGATTTACTTATGTATGATATAGTGTTCTGGAAGGCATTTTGGTAATAATGATTGTTGTTATGATGTTGTATGCTCTTTATTTCTTTGATATGGTGTACTTGTACATGAGATAATATCTCATGTGTACACTTTGCTCAATTACTATTATCTAAATCTATGTAAATTCTTAAACCTAAGGATTAACTCCCTCCATCGTAGTTATATTCCTTAGCTATATTTGATATTACTGATTATTCAGATTTTGTTTGGTTTAATGCATTTTAAACATTTTTGAAATTATTGATTTCCTTTATTTGGGTTCGAGTGCTGCTGATGGGGAATTAATTTCCGAAATAGCCATACAGCTCATTAAAATTATTGCAGATGGAGTTAACTTGTGTGTTATGGTCTCATGTTTATTTACTCCATATCCGTTCATAAAATATTAACTTTTGTTATCATTTTATATATAATTAAATGCTTCAACACTAAGAGAATGCTGTTGCTAGTTAATTAAATAAAAATTCAAGTATATGAAATTTCGATACATGAGTAAAATAACAAAATACCGAAGTAACCGAGTGATAATTTTATTTTTGAATCTATCATACAAACATGTTAAAAAATCAGAATTATGCCTTGTAGATTTACAGTACTGAGTAATGATAATTAGCTTTACGAAAATAAATGAAATAGTTCATACTGACTTGCTTTCTTGCTTTATGCTTCAAAATCCTTGAATATCGACAGCCAGAAACTTGACTCCAATATTTCTATCAGTCCTTCAGTTGAAATTCTAAGGTGACCTGCAGTATTGGAATTGCAAACAGTATTAAAGTAAAGATGTAAAATTTAATTAAATTTGTTAAGATAAAAGGAACATTTAAAAGGAAACGAGAACATGAAATACAAATGTCTCCGCAAATGGAATTAAAAAATCTCAGTCTTCATCAATAAATAAAATTAGCATTATGATTTGTGTCATATGGGTATTTTGTTTACAAAATTGCTTTTTATTGCACAAACGATTTTTCTAGCATTCATAATGCTTTATATACACGTCTATTTCTTAATTTTCTATTAAGTGATGAGTTTTTGATTTCTATGTGTAAATTATGTTGATTTTGAATGACGTTATATATTGGACCTATAGCTGCATCTTTTCGTATGGGTACATATGTAGTAAAGGTTGGAAGTATTTCATATGGTATTAATATTTTCGAAAAATTTCTTATTCAAGTTTTCATAATTTTTTTCCGTTATACTGTGATTTTCTGATGACCAAACTGCTGCTTAGGCATTAAATCATGTTTAACGTTCTTCGCAATATCACCCCAAATACAGTTGTTTAAATCCTTGAATTAATTGCAACTTTTTGGTAACATTTTTCTTTTTCTTTGCAAATATTTACAGAAGCACTTGGCTTAAAGATGCATTATGAAATCAAAACAGAGACTAAAATTCACGAAATCATATACCTGCTGTGTACACTTGCCTATAACAATAATCAGAATAGGAATATGTCAAAATTAAAACACAAAAGAATATAAAAAATGTCCTGGATATATATTTACAACAGTGTATCAAGACCCCCCCCCCCCCCAAAAAAAAATAATAATAATAGAAAAAATAAAAAATAAAAAGAAACCCAAGAACATCAAAGAAAATCTACTCTATTTCTCTTTGTAAATCTATCCGAAATATTTGTCTCAAAAAGGGTAATTTTCCCACGTCTATGGTTAATATAATTCGGAGGAGCATTTAATTCTGTAAGAGTGTCCCACGAAAAAAAAAAGAAACTTGCAAAAACTTTCACAGAAGAGATAAAGATCAAAGAAGCAAACAGACGAATCCAAGTGAAATATTTTCTTGCATTGGCGTTTCGGATTGGATGGAGAATTTTTGGTATATCAATAAATCCATTTGCATATATAAAACCGTAAATTATAAATACTTAAGGTCTTTCAGCACATGTGAAAGACCTTATCATATTTCTTCTGATTTATTATTATTTTGCAGGGCTTTCCGAAAAAGTGTCTCGAAACAATGGCAGTAGAATACCGAAGGAACAAAGCACAAGATTACACAAATCAAAGTCCAGAGACAAGGCAAAAGCAAGAACACCAAAAGACGGAAGACCAAAGACGCCACATGCCCACAAAACACACGAACATTACATATACACTACAAAAAACTAAAGCACTAACAGTGTGAACTCTCAATAAGCAAGAGTGAATCAGGTGCTCCGGAAGGGTAAACATGTCCTGCTCTGTGCACAGCACCCATCACACTGTCAGTGGGTCAATCCAGGATAAAGTCAAAACCGGTAATGTCAAATCCGGGAAGACGCGAATCTAGCTAAAAATATCAGTTTTTATTTGTGACACTGACATTTCATATCTATCTATGATGTCGTAGTGACGGCCATAGAATTTCTGAAGGGACGAAAGTAACAAAGGCTGAACATATCCCTGACTCAGCAGTTTTTGTGACAGTGCTTTTGCTCTTTCCATAAAGTCACTGTATGTACTGCACGCTCTACAGTAACGAATTAATTGTGAGATATATACTCCATATGATAGGGATGCAGCTCGACAAATCAATGCAATACCTAGCGGTATTAATCGGCTTAGTTGCCTGTCGAAGCGACTCACTCTGTGATACCGAAATATTTTGGTAACGGAGTTATCTCCCCGAATACGGTTTTCTTGTGATCATGTTTGATCCAAATTTGTTACCGATATCACAAATTCATTTATCCTCAGGATGATTTGTCATGCAAAAAAAAAGAACGTTGCGACCCCGGTTATGCGTTTTTGACCTCGAAATATGACGATTTCTTAAAGTTATCGGATTGCGATGAAATTTGGTTTACAGGTAGCTTTCATTTTCCTGATGACAAATCTGGGGTCATTTTTGTTCTTCCGCCTTTTTCAAAATTGACGTCTTTTGAAATTTTGTTATTGTGATATCTCGGAATCGATAAAAAAATTTATAAAAACATTATGTTGCAAAAATACTCCTATCATGAAGATCTTCATTTATGGCAAGTCAAATAAAAATTTCCGTCTGAAAATTTCAAAATGGTGGCCATTCGAAATTTTGTTATCGGGATATCTCGGAAACGATAAAAAGTGTATCAAAAAATTATGAGGCCAAATTGTTCCTCTCATTGAGATCTACATTCGATTCCTATGCATCAAAAGTCAATGATGAACCGTTTTTGAGGTATAGCACATGTCTTGTTTCCGTTAATCGTTTTTTTTTGCAAATTACTTTAAAACGCTTACAGAGAAGTTTCAACATATCAAGAGTTACATTTGTTTCATATAAATCTTAAACCGTTACAGATAGTATAGTCAAGTAACATAAATTTATAAGTAAGAAGGGTCCTTCAATTTCAGCACAAGGTCAAAGGCCATCAAGGTAAGAGGTCAAGGTTATGCCAATTTTAGTTTTTTTTTCAATAAAGATAGAGATAGGTGACTAAATGTATTGGAGAAAATGTGTGTCTCATTGGGGACTACATTTTGAACTTGGGATCCAGAATTATTGGACCTTTGGTTTTTGACCTATGGCCCAAATACCATTTATCTAAGTCTGGTCTAGGGTCTTTTTGCTTAAATCTTAAAAATAATTAAAATTACAAAGGAACATTAAATAAGAACATCAAATGGTCTACAAGAGAGGTCAAGATCAAAGATCAAGGTCTGTAGCAACAACGTCTTTGGTCATTAAAGTCCTTAGCAACCATACCTTCAAAGTTATGTTATGTTGTAAGATGAGAAAAATGACATTGCCAACAGGAATTGACTTTCAAGTCCTTATCAACCAGCTTATTTTTCGAAAAAGTTCTTAGCAACCATTAAGCAAAAGACAAATTAAGTACAGAACTTTCTTTACATAGTTCGACAATAATAGACAATAAAATCAAACTCAAGCATGTTACAGTGGCGACACTGGCCAAAGACCTTGCAACTCTTCTCTGAACAACTGACCTTTTAATATTGCTCCTTTATTTTTTTTAAAAAAGCAAGGTGTAAAAAAAAGTATATACTTTGAAATATTTCTTAAAAAGGGTACTGATTTCAATTTCCCTTTGTTTTTTTAAAATCATAACTAGAGAAGCGGCTTCTTCGTTTGGTCGTGGTTTTATAAAGTAAAATATCAACAAAATTATTGTTTCATCCATTAAACATGCTTGTTAAGGGATTCAACGTACATGTACTTTACAAGGTATCATATTATAATCATACTTCATTTATGCAAGCTCAATAGTTATAATTACAATTTAAAAAATATCAAGAAAAATATTCTTGAAGAAAGCATATGTTTTGTCATTTACGTAGTTTACAATCAGTTGTTGAACATTTCGTGAAATTTAATTCAGATGTATCTCATAACAAACCATGTTTGTTTATCTTGAACTATTCCAAACATTGCATTCAAACGTGAGCAGGACGTATTACCCTTCCGGAGCACCTGATCTCACTCTTTGTGTTTATTGAAGTTTATACTATATAAGTGCTTTCGTTCTGAATTCTTTTTATATCAATGTTTTAAGGTTGACAAATGCTGTGTTTTCTTTTTTGTCATGGGTATGGACTTTGATTTTGATTTCTGTAATAACCACATCCATTGGCCCTTTGAGATTCTATGACCCTTGTTTAAAAATATGTTACAATTTCAAAGTTAAAAACTTTAGAACATGGCCAAATATTTAATTTTTTGCAGGAATTTTGTTTTAAACTTGGCCTGGACGAGATAGCGTTTCATCCGCTGTGTCATAAATAACTAAATACCGAAATAACAGTGAAGTTAGATTCTGCATATGCGCATTTCGACAACTTATGTCTCTTCAATGCAGATAAAATCTAAACGTTTGGAAGACCATCAATTCAAAGATGTTGCAAAACTGATAGAGAACAAATAACCAATAATATCTAAATATAAAGCCAAAATGAGGTAAGGACAGAGCTTTGCTTGAGGGAGATACTCCTCAGTTTTCAACAAAATTTACAAAAATTTAGATATTGTAAGTTTACAAATAGATCGGCTTTCGGGTCAGCAATTAACTGAATTGTTGTTGCTACTTTTTTTAAGCACATATATGGTAACTTTTGATGACATGCTGGTTTTTGAAAACCTCGCAAAAGTTCGAAAAAAGAAAGAAAAAAGAAAATCTAATAAAAAAGAAAATAAAACAAACCTTCTGATCTGTAAAAATAAAGCACAGCTGCTAGTGTTTGCTTTTCAGTGTAACCCTCCTCCATTACTCTCTCTATAACTCTCATAGACTCGCGAAACGCATTTATATCATCACCATTTTCATCTCTCTGTGTTTCTATAAAGAATATGTATGTGCCAATAACATGAAAGTAAGGATGTTTTGTACAGGAATCTATAAATAATAACATATGATGACTATGAATTCCTTTGTTTTCGTTTCATCTAACGTTCTTGTACAACACGTGTTGCGCGATATTGTCGTTGGGACATCTCAATGGAACTTCTGCCAAGTGAGCATGTTTGCCTCGGATAAATTAAAAGTCTGTAGTGTGCTCTCATAACAATAAATTGTGAGTTTGACCGCTCTAAGACATTTTCACGTGCATTTTAGATTGAAATGTAAGATTATTTGCCATTTTTTGGATGTTAAATCATTTACCTGATGAAGTGTCTCAATTATCGGCATCAAACAAATTAAATCATCTATCAAGACAAAAGGCGAACTAGATCACCGGGAGAAAAAATTATTATTCCAAATTCTATTCGTATTTGTTTAGGAATTGATTTGGAATGAAATGAAGAAATGCACACTAAATTGAAACCTTTAAACTGCAAAATACAAAAATGTTTACAAAATTAACTGTGAATCGTTTCTTTTGTTGAGTAGTATATGTTTATGTAGATTTTCACACAACACGAACGAGTTGCTGGGACTATGTGAAAAAAATGAATTTTGACTGACCAAACAATGTCAGAAATAAGCCATCATTAATAAAAAAATATACTTATTAGAAGAGCTTTATTTGCTCATATATTTTTGAGATGTAACTATTGCATTTTGGGTGATTTGAGTATAAAACAGCTGCAATAAGTATAATCACACTATTCATATGAATGTAAATCTGCTTATTAACACCTTGAAAATAATTGTTTACATAGGTATCAAGAGTTTCGTAACCAAACCAGTCCGTACCCAAGTAGTTTCGTCTCTGAGTAGTTCCGGTCTCAGCCGTTGTCATGGTAACATTCATAATTGTCACTTCCATCGCAACTAGGAAATTAAATCCGAAAATGGTAGTTACTTTCCATATATGAAAAAGAAAGGAAATGGGGTAAATGTCAAGGAGACAACATCCCGTATCCAAGTTTAAACGACCCAAAACAAAGCATCTAGGGGTCACCGTACGGTCTTCAACACAGTGAGAAACCTCACACCATATCGCAAGCCCTAAATGGCCCCAATATGACTGTTACTTCAAGTTTGGTTCCCTGTCCACTTATGTCCACTTATGTGTAGTGTTTTGGTGCATATTATTGTTGAAAATGGAAATGGAAGTTTTCTTTGAAGTCTTTTTCTCCTGAAAATTAGGGATGTCCTGGGTGTCGTGCAGTCCACATAACTTGTATATTTGGCTTTTTATTTAGATCCTATTGATTAATTTTTCTCTTTCAGCTTTATCTAAATCTCAGAAATTTTGTTTAAAACTAATATATGAGTACCTCCCTCACGCATAGCTTACCCTAACCTGAGTTTGGCTAATCATTTATATTCTATCGGTTATGTTTTCTCTTACAGCGTGAAATGGTCTCCCAATATTTCGATTTTATCTGCACTGAGAAGACATGAGTTTCGAAATGGCCATCTGAAGAAAACAAATGTTCAGTAACTTCGGTATTCTTTTATTCAAGAGGGGTTGGTCAGGGGATATCTTTCTCCTTTCTCTCCTTTCTCCCGTACCCTCTCTCCTTTTTCCCGACCCTTCTTTCCTGTCTCACACCCCTATCTCCCGGTTTCCGTTTCATTTTCTTCTCTCCCTTCTCAATTTCTCCTTTCTCCCATCCATATCTCCTTTTCTCCCACCCTCTCTCCTTTTTACCGCACCTTTTCTTCTTTCCCCCGTCCCTTTTCTCTCGGTCTTTCTTAACCCCGTCCGCCCTTCATTCATCAGTCGTGGACAAACAGATGAGAACAAGATGAATAATAATTGCTTTGCTTCAGTGTTTTCTTATCTTCTTGTCTAATGATTTACAAAATATGTAAAATGTTTTCTAAGCTTTGTCATTGAACAGTGATTTTGCAATCAAGTAAATCGTAAAAACAATTAAAGTTTCTATTAACTTTTGAATATATAGCCTCTTACATTGTTTCCAGTTAAGTACGTATATTTCTCAAATCTAGATAGTTAATTTTTTTCACATTTTAAAGTTCAAGGTGCACCGAGAATGTTAACGTGTGAAAAATGAACAATCGAGGTTTAAAAAAAATCATCGTATTAAACTAGGAAACAATGTAAGAGATTGTCTCTCTAATTTCTACTGAATTTATTTGAAGTATAGTGATCTCCATGGTCTCCATTCTCAAATATGCCGCAATTTTGTTGCTACCATCGTTGGTATTTGTATCATTGCGCCATATATTAAACATGATGTGGATTGGAATATTTTCAATAAAAATATATTACCACTTAATTGAGTAATCCTCTTCATAAAAATGCAAAAACAATTTCGCTAGAAAATCATGCAGGTGTAAAAACCATCAACATTCGGTTGCACTATTTCTAGAAACTGACCCGAGACATTTACAGGATTGACCAATCGCCAACTACAAATAAATCATAACACTCATGCTGTTTATTGTTTTGATAACTATTAGATCAGGAGGTGTTTAAATTTGCTAGAAATTTGAGAAACGACAATTATCATTATATTCATATAATTTTATGTCCCTTAAACACCCCTGTTTTAGAAAACAGCCGTTTTTAAGAGGTTTCTTTAGATACTAGTATGAGTAATTAGTCCACAGACAAATGATTAATTTAATTACAAAATTCATTTACATGTACTAGTAGGGTCATTACAACTTGTTGGTTTTAATCACCAATTTAATATGGAGCCGGAACGACTTGAAAATTTGAACCGGATCTACTCGAGGCCGGAACAGCTGCGGACGGAACTACTTGGGGACGAAACGACTGAAAAACTTTACATGTAACATTTGACTGACAACTACATTTTTTTTAATTTTAAGATGCCCATCTTCAAAATTGAAACCTAAAAATAAGTCACTAGTTTTGCATGTCGCTCAAATTGTTATGCTCTTTACAGATTCTGCGGTCGTAGCATGCATAACACACACCCATTGTGTGTGTGTGCGTGTGTTCAAGTATGCTATTGAGGACTGCAGTAAG
>MJUU01039472.1:2045-16661 GCA_002080025.1 Modiolus philippinarum
TTTGAGCAGTAATATTCCCACTTCTCCGGCATATGGCGTGTACATTTCACAACTCATTCGCTATTGCCGTGCCTGTAGTTTGTACAGCGATTTTGTCAACAGAGCGAAATTACTGTCTCAAAAACTTATACATCAAGGGTATGTTCAGTCACTGTTGCAATTGTCACTACAGAAGTTTTACGGTCGTCACAACGATTTGACAGACCATTACAATGTTTCTGTTTCACAAATGAGAACAGATATCTTTGGGTAGATATAGAGTTTGTTACCGGACTGACTAACACCGACTGTGACAAAACCGGACTTTTCACTGGCAGTGTGACGGGTGCCACGCGTTGAGCAGATCATGCTTACCCTTCCGGAGCACCTGATGATACCCCAGTTTTTATAGGGTTTCACACTGCTAGTGCTTTAGTTTTGTAGCGTTCTTGTTCATTTTTGTTAATTTGTTTTGTCTTTGTCATACTGTCTCAATTCGTGTTGCTGTGAATTGCCGTGATTTTGGATTTATGATTTTAGAATTTCCCCTTGCCTCCTTCTTGCTTCGGTATTCGTTTGCCGATGTATTTGTAGTCGACTAATACAGTTACAAAGGTTTTGTTTGATATCTAGAAATGGATTTTACTAAATCGCTTTTAGCCGACTTCAAGATGAAAAACAAGGTGTCCGTCAGTTGCTAGCTTGTGTGCCTTTTGGTCGTATACATTTACTAAATATACATGTATTAAACAATTTTCATCGTTTCTCCTAAATATTGCCAAATGATATTTGACCATTCGTTTCCCTTGACAACATCATGCAGGTGATACTTTGGATATTTAATATTTTAAGAGTTTCATGTGCGTCAGCTTTAATGTGCATAATCTCTTTGGAATATATGGACTATTCTGTATACCAAACATGATTGAATTATCCAACAGAAAATGAAACATCCTGTATGTATTTAATCAAGGTCATCGTATCTGTAATGGTTTACAAGGATATGCCATACAGTTTCATTTTGATCATTATTTATTACATGTTTCACAATCATACCTCCTTTGTTATGGTAAATTTTGTGTTATTTAAAGTAAGTGTCAAAAATTAAATGATATTGGTTAGTTAATGAGTTGTTCTTAAATTAAATACAAACGTTGGAGTCATTTTAGTATAAAACGTTAAAGTATTATCCAACTGCGTTATTTTTGGGTAATTTGAGCACTATAAACAGGTGGTCAGAATAACATTTGGAGATTACAATAAATGCCGAAAGTGGGAAGAATGTTAGTATTCATATCAAAACTTCGCTCAAGAACAAGTACACCATAACTGAAATAAATAGAGAGCATGCATCTCTCGAACAAGGAATCTTTTTACGAACTCCACACTGCAGGAGAGACAAACTTCAGAGTTAAATAAACAAGAAGGGATATGGAGTAAATATACACGAGACAAAGTCTCTACAAATACATGGTAAAACCTAGCAATGGTAACCTTTTAGTTTTGTTTTTCATTTTGAGGCCTTCAACCATGACCTTTGCTCATACCTCTAAGTACGTTCAGGACGGCCCTAAGCACCGGTTTGAGCAGAATTCATTCCTATATGTCGAACAACGCTACATCTATGTCTTTTGTTACTCATGGATTCGGGATCGTCAACAAACATTAAATCAACTATCTAAGTGTTCTTACAATCTCAGGATCGTCAACAAACATTAAATCAACTATCAAAGTGTTCCTACAATCTCAGGATCGTCAACAAACATTAAATCAACTATCAAAGTGTTCTTACAATCTCAGGATCGTCAACAAACATTAAATCAACTATCAAAGTGTTCTTACAATCTCAGGACCGTCAACAAACATTAAATCAACTATCAAAGTGTTCTTACAATCTCAGGATCGTCAACAAACATTAAATCAACTATCAAAGTGTTCTTGCAATCTCAGGATCGTCAACAAACATTAAATCAACTTACAATCGCCATCATCTGTTCCCTGAAAAAAGGACTATTAGAAGAAAATCAAGACTGTTAGTCCCCAGAGTATTTACCAACCCAGTAGTCCAGTACTTCGGTGCTTGCCCGAAAATCGGTATTATTTGGAAACTTACAACATCTAAAAAAGAAAAATAAGGAGTATCTCCCTCATGCAAAGTTTTGTTCTTAGCCGATTTTGGCCTTTAATTGAGGTCCTTTGTTATATGTTCTCTATCAGCTTTAATACGTCACTATCTGCACTAATGAGACATAGGTTGTCAAAATGGCCATATGCAGAAAATAAATTTACAGTAACTTCGATATTTTTTAATCACAACATATAAAGAACTACAGGCACTCATCGAGTCAATTGCAAGAAAACTTGGCATTATAAATTCATAAGATTCGGGAAATATGAATAGGTGGTCGTATGCAAGAATTTGAAAGCATGATAGTGTATACTTATGAAAAATTCTCTAAAGAACAAGTGTACCAAAGTAATATGAAAATATGTTGTGTAATGGCCACAAATTAAGATGTATGAAAAATACAAATGGCATAGTATACCAGATATCTTTGGGTAGATCCAGAGTTTTTTTACCGGACTGACTAACACCGACTGTGACAAAATCGGACTTTTTCACTTTTCACGCGTGGAGCAGATCATGCTTACCCTTCCGGAGCACCTGATGATACCTCAGTTTTTATGGGGGTTCACACTGCTAGTGCTTTAGTTTTGTGGCGTTCTTGTTTTTTGGTTTTTTTTGTTTGTTTGTTATGTCTTTGTCGTGCTGTCTTAGTTCGTGTTGCTGTGAATTGCCGTGATTTTGGATTAATGATTTTAGAATTTCTCCTTTCCTCGTTCTTGCTTTGATTTTCATTTGCTTGTGTAACCACAATTAAAATCTAAAAATAAACAGAAATGTGCAAATTAACAAAAACAACTAAAAACGACGACCTTCTCCGCTTTGTCATTTTGAGTTGTCAGTATGTACATTTTTGTTTACTTTTACTTTTAAATTGTCGCCAACTATACCATAGTAACAAGTCGATACTCTGTAGTCGAACTTTATTACATGATGTTTAGACGGAATATTGTTTTTGGTATTTTTCTTTGTTGTTGTATTTCTTTTTTCACTGCTTTCTTCATATGAATTTGTAATATTTTCAAAGTAGGGTGGAATCGAAAGGGGCGGGGAATTTAGCCGTGTAGCCGATCACCTACGGACCACTCAAAAAAGCACGGGGGGTCACTTCAAGTGGAATTGGGTACAGGCCTGCCGCTGGCATTTTGAAAATACCCCCTTTTCATATAGTTCCCCAAACAAAATATAGACCCATTCATATAGTAAATTTTAAAAATAACCAACCCAACTGTAGAGTAAAAATGTGTATTTCGAGTAAGAAACCCATTTATTTCACAGCAGGAGGTTCTTAAACATCAAATAATGACAAATACTTGATAAATTACAGCAACCAGTAGAGATTCTGGCCATTTGTGGTTAATTTACGACCCATTGATATATATGATGTAAAAAATTACTACCCATTCATAAAGTTGACAACTGCAAAAAACAGGCCCATTCCAGCTACCTCTATATAGGAAGTGACCCCCCGTGCAAAAAAGAGCTTGCTACAAGGATTCTTTAACGTGCAGGAAGCGTGGCATTTCTTCCAACACGTGGACCTGAGTTTACATCCCATCCGAAAGATGGGTTGTGTATTTATTCATCCCGCACAACCACGGAATGGGTCCTATTTCTATACCCTGGGGTTTCCTCGGGGGTAATATTTTACGAAAGGATATGGAGTAAATGAACATGAGACCATAACACATATGTTAACTCCAACTGCAATTCATTCTAATGAGCTGTATGGCCATTTTGGAAATTCATTTCTCATCAGCAGCACTAAAACCCAAACAAAGGAAATCCATAATAAGGCCTATTATCTCATTGAGTTTATAATAATTTTATTTGCTATAAATATAACAAAAGGGATTGGACACAAGTCTTTCCAACTTAAGTAGTCCGCTCCCATACATAATATTTGTTACAAAATAGTATTTATATTAACATAGAAAGGAACATGCAAATTTAAAATTAATAATAATGTTTATACATGAAATACATGGTAAAGGGTTTCAAATGAAAAAAAAGAAAACAGGTGAAAAAGTTGAAAATTCAAAAATTAATTCACATTTACGAATTTTGTATAAACCTGAAGCTACATGGGTGCATCGTCAGAAACAAGAAGAATTTAAACGATCAGAAATCTTTTGGATCCTTTGATAAATTTATAAACTTCTTTGAAGATATTAATATTTTCTTGCATCGACAAGTTTTTATTTCCTTTAGTTAAGAGATCAAGGTCTATTTCCAGTGATAAGGACCGTAAGTTTTCAAATAGATTTTCTCGAATATCAGTGTATCGAGGACAAATGAAAAAGAAATGATAAGTATCTTCTCGAGCAAATCCACATTTACAAGCTGGACTTGCAACTATATTAACTTTATACAGATCATAATTAAGAAATGACGAACAATTTCGAAGTTGCGTTAAGCATATATTTAATTTCCGAGGCCCGTAAGAATAATATTTTGGAACCGGAGTACGTTTGTTATCATTAGTTGTTATTGAATGTTTGAATTTAGATATAGAGTCGAGATTTCGTACATTTGGATCCAGTTTATTCCATTCTCTAATAGTGGATGGGATATATGAAGAGCTGGAAAGAGATAGCCTACAGAAGGGAATCATAATAGCAGAACCGCTTCTAAGCGGATATACTGTTGTACTTTGTATGTTTGGGGGAATAAGGTCGAATAAGGTACGTGGGAGCATGTCCGTTTTGAATATTAAAAAATAAATTTAATTTGCGCTTGCGTCTTCTCTCCGATAGTGTCTCCCAGCCTGTTTCTCTATATAAATAATCTATTTTTGTAAAAATTGGGAGACCGGTGACAATTCTGGCGGCTTCAAGTTGAAGACTTTCTAGCTTATTTGAATAAACGATTCCACAATTATCCCACATTTCAGAGGGATACTCAAACAACGGCCGTACAATATACAATTTTTCTAAATTGGTTCTCCCAATAGTGAATTTTAATTTACGTAGAACACAAAGGTGTTTTGAAATACTGGTAATAAGATTATCAATATGAGTATTCCATTTGGCATCACTAGAAAATGTGACTCCAAGATGCCTATGATTGTCTGTAAGATGGAGTTGCTTCCCATTAAACTGAAAGTTAAGGTTATTATCTATTTCTAAGTTAGAAATGATCATAATTTCAGTTTTTTCAGGGTTAAACGACATTAACCATCTATCAGACCACATATTAAGTTCATGCAGGTCGTGATTTACAACGTTCTGTATTTCAACCAAACTTGTATTTGAGTATCCAAGAGACGTATCATCAGCAAAAAATCTGCTTAGGGAATAAGGAGTGCCCCCTATATCGTTAATAAAAATCAAAAAGAGTAAGGGACCAAGGACTGATCCCTGAGGAACTCCAGCATAAACAGAAGAAGATAAGGAAGAACAAGATTTATGAACCACTTTTTGTTTTCGGTTGTGAAGATAATTTTCAAACCATTTAAGAAGACTACCTTTTATTCCATATGAATATAATTTAAGTAATAGACCTCTGTGCCAAACTTTATCAAAGGCCTTCGAAAAATCACAAAATACAAAGCAGCTGAATTCTCTTTTTTCGAGGGAATTTAAAACCGAATTGTATAATTCTATTAATTGGTGTACTGTTGAATGTTTTGGTAAAAATCCAGACTGGTACCGATAAATTAGATCATTGGAAACAAGATGGTTATAAACATGTTTGTAAACTAGTCGTTCCATAACTTTTCCAACACAGCTTATCAGTGATATAGGACGGTAATTTGATGGTAGGGATGGGTCACCTTTTTTGAAAATAGGAGTTACATTATCTCATTATAATACAAGAACTAAATTTTTACACATAATGCACATCTTTTGCAAGTAATGTTTCAATCTCAGCTAGATAATAAAGAGCTTTGTATAAGTGGATACTCCAATTTTTAAGAATTTCAGTCATATTGTTTTTTTTTATTTTAGAGATTGGTGCCAAAAAAACATGAATTGAAATATAAATAACTATTTCTGTCAGTCATGAAAATTCCAGTCACCGTAGCAATAATTTGAGCTTCATTGTTGAAGTTCTCCTCTCTTTGTTTGTAAAGTAAGTGAGAACCGAACGATCAATTTAAAACGAACGACCTTAGGATGATGGCAACATCGGAAAAAATAGCAAAGACATAACATGAGCATGGCACAAAAAAACAAAAAAGAAAAATGAATATACATACATACAAAAATGAACAACACGGACCAAATAAACTTAGGTGCACTGGTAGAGTAAGCATCTCCTGCTTCTCATATCACACCCGTCGTGTTGAACTTGTTAAATCCGGTAGAGGAAATAACAATTAAGCTTTTAAAGGGAAAGATCTGTTGTCTGGGAAACAGATATCCAATAGCGGTCCACAAGATCATGGTGTCGGCCGTAAAACTTCTTGAGTAATGACTTCAAGTTATGGGTGGCATACCCTTGTTTAAGTAGCCTAATTGTGAGCGACCGGGCTCTATCAAAGAAGCACAGGCAATGCATCAATTCTAATATAAAGATGTGGTTATTTCGTTGATAAACTCTGGATCTACTCAAATATGTCTACTCTCATTTGTGAAAACTTTGTAATGATCTGTCAAATTATGATGACTCCCCATTCTCTGTCCCGTTTCCCCATAGTATAATAAACTTACGAATAAAACCAAAAACAGGCTGACTCCTATCTCCATAACCACAATCTTGAAAAGAAAAAGGGACTACACGTATTTTTGAAAGATGGGTCAAGGAGTTTTCTTTTGGTATAACACGCCACTTCTTAAGTTTGCTGCAATGTATCACTATGTATAACTATATAGTTTAATGTTGTGGTTATATCTATTGTTCTTTATTCTTTTGATTTTTAGCTTCAAATCATCCATACTCTGTTTGGGATTTCTTTAATGCTAATTTGTAGGTTTTTCATGAGCAGTCTACAATTAGGATGATGTATCCTTGATCCGTACACTTATTCTATTATACAACAACCCAGGCACTTAATTTTATGTAATTATTCTATATAAGCATCTCATGAGAATAATTAGAGCTATTTTGTTATAAAAACTGACAACAAATAACACATTATCAGGGAGGTCCTTAATTACAAAACAGAAAATTTGAAGTATGTTAAATTGTTAGATTGTAAAAAGAAAAATAAATCGGCCAGGTACACTAAATAAAAAAATGCCGAAGTCACTGTTAATTTATTTTCTGAATATGCGCATTTCGACAACTTATGTCTCATCAGTACAGATCAAACCAAAAGAACAAATAAGCAAAATGATTTAAATAGAAAATCAAGTCAAAATATATATATAGATATATGGAGAGAGAGATGGGGGTCTCAGTTGATCGGATCGTCATCTTTGGGTTTCTGGTCTTCCAAACGTTAAGATTTTATCTGCACTGAAGAGACATTAGTTGTCGAAATGCGCATATGCAGGAAGTAAATTCACAGTAACTTCGGTATTTAGGCGTTTTTTACCACTGCTGGTGGACTGTTAGTCCCCGAGGGTATTCACCAGCCCAGTAGTCAGTACTTTTGTACTGACCCGAAAGATGATTATATTTAGAACCTTACAATATCTAAATTTTGTAAATTTTGTTGAAAACTAAGGAGTATCTCCTTCATGCAAAGCTCTGTCCTTAGCTGATTTTGGCTTTACATTTAGATCATATTGGTTATTTCTCCTCTATCAGTTTTTAAATATCTTTGAGTATATGGTCTTCCAAATGTTTAGATTTTATCTGCACTGAAGAGGCACATGTCGAAATGCTCAAATGCAAATACCAAATTTACAACAAGTTCGATTTTTAGTTAATTGAGACAAAACAGTTCCTATTTTTAATTGTTTGAGATTTCATCGTCCTGTACTAGTGCAAGACAAAATAACTCAAAAAGAGATTTTCCGGAATTTATTGTGTTGCATTCTGTTTTGCACAATAATAACTGTTCCCATTTGTGTTTTACTCTGTGTAATCTAAAAATTTTAAATACTTTTGAGGTTAAATGTTATACACGAAAATACGAGTATCCTTTTTTTAATATTCCGTCCCTGTGAAGGTCTATGCCTACCCAGAACAGTATTCCATGATAAAAACTATTTCAAAAGGTCCATGCCATATCTTTTTTAAACGTTTTAAGTTGCAATGAAATTCTATATCAAATCAATAGATATACAAAGTTTGGAAAAAAAATTGTATGTCTCTATACAGAGAAAATATGCCCTTGAATTGTGGTACAGAGGTATTTCCATTATAATTCTATTGTAAATAAAGTGCGAAAAACCAAATTTGGCCAATCTTTAGAAGTCAACACCTGGTTTTGACATATCCGAGACCCTAGTTTTTTTTCTTTTTCATATTGCTCAAAGTTTCACTGTCAGAAAGCAATACACCTAACTACCTTAATGGCTCACCTTACTCTTAAAGTACAACGTTAATTATTCTACTGTTGTATAATTCTTGATAAGGAGTGGCAAAAATTTGCTTTATAACTCGAACAAAACTCTCTTAAGGTTTATTGTAAAAGAAAATTCGTTTTTAATTCAATTGTGCGGTAGCAATTTGCAAGAGATCAGTAAAAATTTATTTATGAAAATAGTTAATAAATTGTTATATACACCTAAAACGTGAAATTAAACATGACTTATGCAACAGTTACTTGCTGATTTGGCATTTCTGAATGTGTCAAACAAAAAAGTAAAGAAGGTTCCAAGCATATAAACTATAGATGGCTTGTATCGCTTGACTGACAAAATTTTTAAATGTAATGTTTATACACATATGAATTTGGCACTTATGATCACCAAATGGGTAACATAACTAAAACAGTCTATGTAGATCGTCGAACAGAAGAGTTAGGCTTAGGGTGACGAATAATACAGAGTCTGTTGTAATTCTAACTGAATAAGATAAGAAAAGTAAAATCCAACAAAAACGATATACTGAATGAAGTATCTCAGTGTCAGGTCATCACACTAATCATGTTTTTGTTGATATAACAATTTCTGGTCTCGGTTCCCTGTTTGAAGTCTTGTGCTCTCTGTTATATTGCGTAAAGTAAGTGAGAACCGTAAATCTAAAACATTCGAATATTCCAAGGACAACGGCAACTTAGGTGAATACACAAATGTTGTTAAAAAATACAAGAAACTGATTAAAAATCCAGAAAGGCTGGGACGTAACTTACACCCTATACGTAATAAAGGAGATACGTCCGTTAAATTAGCTTTGAAATCTGGTGACCTTTCACTGATACTGCCGATGTCTACTGAAATTTATGATGATTCATGTCCAAACTCTTCGGGAAGTTTCTTCCATAGTGCGACAGTCTTGTACAAGCAGACGAGGCTCCTTGAGCTAGCCGGCAGTTTAGTGGCAAGAACTCCCTGACCCATCTTTCAAAAGTACGTATTGTCATTTTCTCTCCTTTCAAGATTGTGGCCATGGAATTAGCAGTCTATCTGTATTGGGTTTTATTCGTATGTTTATAAAACAATAGGGAAACGGTACAGATAAAGGGGATTTTTTTGGTACCCTTAAACCATTTTAACCCTACCGCTGGCTTTTGCTAGTGCCGGTACCAAGTCCGGCTGTCCCGAGTTCCTATCGTTGTCTTAGTCGTGTTTTTCCTATGTTGTTCCCTGGCAGATTGTGATGTAATTATAATTTTCAGCCATTGTAAGTGTATCCTGTTATCTATTTTTGCAGAACATGAGCATTTTAGTCCGATACAAACCAACCTTAAGTTTAGTATATCAACCTTTCTCTTTTCAATGGTTTTTCCGATTTACAAGTTACAGATTGAGCCAAGTGATTCTTTAGATTTTCTCTGACGCCATATGTTAAGGTCAACCATGCAATTTCTTCTGTTCCCTGTTTTTTCTGGTGTAAAGATACACCGATCGGCGAATAACTACTTTAGTAAGTTGTTCATTATGTGCAACTCAATATAATTTGAAAATGAGAAGGAATTGTTCTAGAATGAATAAAATGATTGGAATTCAATGCAAGAAAATATTGTTTAAATTAATAAAGAGAAGATAACAGGTAACGCTAAAAATGACCGAAAATTACAATTACATACCTTAATCTACCAGGGAACTGCATAAAAAACAATAAAAAAAAACAAGACAAACGTAGACAATGATAGGAACTCGAGATAGCCAGACTTTTTAAAAAATTTCAGTCTTTCGCAGTTTTTGTCTGGTGGTGTGACAAAAATCAAACTTTTTAAAATTAATACAGCAAAGATAACAGGAGACACCTATAATGGCCGAAAACTACAATCACATGCCACAATCCACCAGGGAACCACACAAGAAGAAAAATAAAACACAAAAGACAAACGTAGACAACGATAGGAACCCGGGACAGCCGGACTTGGTACCGGTACTAGCAAGAGCTAGCGGTAGGGTTAAACCGGTTTATGGATACCCAAACCTCCATTTTCTCTATACCGTGTCTCTATAGTATAATAAACATTTAAATAAAACCCAATACAGGTAGACCACTAACTCCAAGACCACAATCTTGAGAAGGAAATAATGAGACAAAACGTAATTTAGAAAGATAGGTCAGGGAGTGCTCGCCGCTAAACTGCAGGCTAGCTCAGGGAGCCGAGTCTGCTGGTAAAACACTGTCGCACTACGGAAGAAAAATCAAATTCAAAACTTCCAAAAGGGATTGGTAAAGTAAGTGAGAACCAAACCATCAATCCAAAACGAATAATCCAAGGACAATGGCAACATCGGAAACAACACAACATGAGTACGGCATAGAAAAGAAAAATGAAGACACACAGACACAAACAAACAAAGATGAACAACACGGACCCAATAAAAAAACATGGGTGTGATCAGGTGCATCGGTAGAGTAAGCATCTCCTGCTTCTTATAAGACACCCGCCGTTTTGAACGTGTCAAATACGGTAGAGGAAACAACAATTAAGCATTAAAGATCTGTTGTCATCATCATGGATTTCAGTAGACATCGGCAGTATCAGTGAGAGGCAAGTATACCTATAGAATCTTCAGGTCACTGCATCCTAAAGCCAATTTAACACAATCATGAAGAATATCCTATCAAAAATTCCGTATTACGTCAAGTTACGTCCCAATTTTCTGGATTTTTTTATCAGTTTTTGGCATATTTTAACAACATTTCCGTAAAAACGATGTGATAAATGCCCATAGTAATAAGCTGTTTGCGAGTAACACCATATCTAGATATCAAATGTTCATATCTTCTATAAAACTTCTTAAATGTGTTAAACAATTTATGAAATCTGTAACCTTGTTGTAAAAGTAAGGTTACGTTCATTAAAGTCTTCAAGAGTAGAACAGCCAAATTTTAAGCCAAATAAGGACAAAAATACATAAAAGATAATTTAGGACCTTCATTTCACTATGAGGGCGTTTTGAATATCAGTATTTCAGACTTCTCCAGCTTTTTTGAGTGTATTGTACTACAGTGTTTGAAGCGTACACAGCATTTGTGTCAAACAGATCTTGAAATTTTATGCCAGAAGCTCTTATGTCCGTGAGCAAGAGAAGTTTGTCAGCAGGACTGTGGTGTGGTATCTATCTTACAAGTAAAATCAGAGATTATCGCTTCGGAGGCACATACTAATTGAGATTCAACACTGAACTTTCCATGCCACGCTTTTAGAAAATACTTGATGATGCCACCCGTATTTCTGAAACAACGGCAGTAGAATGCCGAAGGAACAAGGGAAGCGATGACTACAAAAATCGAAGTCCAAAGACATGGCAAAAACGGCAACAGATAAAAACAAAGACAAAACAAGGACGTGAGACAGCTACAATGCACGGAAATAACAGATAACATTAAGAACTAAGGCACTCATAGTGTGAACTCCCATGAAAACCGGGAGTTACATCTGTTGCTCCGGAAGGGTAAGCATGTCCTGCTCCGCTAGCGACACCCGTCACACTATCAGTGAGGCATATATTGTTTTGAAAGATCTTTTTGGTAACGGATTGGTAAGTGTCATTTTCCTTAGACAAAAAAGAAAGATGTTTTATCTGCTGTGACCTGTCTTTATATAATTTCAAGCTGTGGCTATATCTATTGCTGTTAATGTTTTACCGTCAAATCATGCACCTTTTGTTCTGGATTAATTTATTACAGATTTTGCAGGTTTTGCATTCAGTCTACAGTTCAAATGATCCAAGGAATAAGTGATGTATCCATTATCCGTATGCTCTTACTAAATAACAAAGTACCGAAGTTGCTGTAAATTTATTTTCTACAAATGCGCATTTCGACAGATTATGTCTCATCAGTGCAGATCAAAACAAACGTTTGGAAGTCCATTCACTGAAAAACGTGTAAATCTTATAGAGAACAAATAACCAAAAGGATCTAAACAGAAAAGCCAAAATTCAGCCAAGAACAGACCTATGCATAAGGGAGATACTACTTAGTTTTTAACAAAATTTTGTGAAATTTAGATATTGAAGATTTCAATAAAGTCGATTTCCGGGTCAGCACAGAAGTATGAGTACTGGGTTGGTGAATATCCTTGGGGACAAGTAATCCACCAGCAGAGGCATCGGCCCAGTGGTAATAAATAACAAAGTACGGAAGTTGCTGTTAATTTATTTTCTGTATATGCGCATTTCGACAACTAAATTATACAACGACACAGGCAATGAATTTCAAAATAAACAAATCATTCTAAATAATCATCTCATGAGAATAATAAGAATAATTGGAGCTATTATAGATAAGCAAAATACCGAAATTACTGTTAATCTATTTTCTGTATATGCGCATTTCGACAACTTATTTCTCATCAGTGCAGATCAAACCAAAACATTTGAAAGTCCATCAACCGTAAAACGTTTAAAGGCCGATAGAGAACAAATAACCAAAAGGGTGTAAATAGAAAAGTCAAATTTCAGCTAAGGACAGAGCTATGCATGAGGGGGATACTACTTATTTTTAAAACTATTGACTACTGGGTTTGGAACATTGGACGTCCATCAACCGAAAAATGTAAAAGCTGATTTTTTACATTATATTTGCAACGGAATTATAAAAATTGAATAAATAAACGTATTCATCCGCTGAAGCAATATTCATTCTTTGGCGTTATAATGCATTGAACTATATAATGTAAAATTTAGATATTGCAAATTTCAATAAAGTCGGTTTTCGAGTCAGCACGGAAGTACTGACTACTGGGTCGGTGAATACCCTCGGGGACTAACAGTCCGCCAGCAGAGGCATCGGCCCAGTGGTAATGAACTTACTGAAGTTACTATTAATTAATTTTCTGCATATGCGCATTTTGACAACTTATGTCTTATCATTGCAGATCAAACCAAAACATTTGGAAGTCCATCAACCGAAAAACGTATAACAGCTGATAGGAAACAAATAACCAAAGGATCTAAATAGAACAGCTAAAATTCAGCTAGGGACAGAGCTATGTATGAGGGAGATACTCCTTAGTTGTAAACAAAATTTTGTAAAATTTTGAAACTGCAAGTTACAATGAAATCGGTTTTCGGGTCAGAACCGAAGTACTGACTACTGGGTTTGGAACATTTGGAAAAGTCAAAATTCAGCTAAGGACAGAGCTATGCATGAGGGGGATACTACTTATTTTCAAAAGAATTGACTACTGGGTTTGGAACATTTGGACGTCCATCAACCGAAAAATGTAAAAGCTGATTTTTTTACATAATATTTGCAACGGAATCATAGAAGTTGAATAAATAAACATATTATATTTGCAACGGAATCATAGAAGTTGAATAAATAAACATATTATATTTGCAACGGAATCATAGAAGTTGAATAAATAAACGTATTCTATAATATATAAATACTAATGGTAAAGTTGCATTGACATTAAAATGAATAAAAAGGGATATTCACTCGATAGAAGGATATTCACTCCATGAAAAGGATATTCACCGCGGGAAACGTCACGTGCGACATATTCTTAGAAAAAGGGAAATGCCGTATTTATATCGTCCAATCACATTGCTATGTAACGTTGTCGCGTGACAACGTACGTCATCGGCATCACTAAAAACAGAATTGCTTCATCTAAAGAAAAGAAGATCAGCGAAATGGTGCAAATATGCAAAGAGGAAGACACTTAAAATACGAAACAAGTCAGCGTAACACTGGTAAAGGCGTTCACACAATATTTTGGGAAAAAATCTCCCGACGGATGTCGACAACACATAGCGCAGAATCGTCGCACATTACACAGATGCAAGGAGTGAAAAGGAAGAACACAAGCATTCATTTAAAAGACAGAAATCATTGATTATTTAGGATAAAACATTTATTCTTTAAATAAAGTCTTTAAAGAACGTTCGCTTGTTACATTAAAATGTCAATTCCCTCCCTTCTTCACAATCTCCCACCAATGACGAACAATGGAAAAAAAGCCGCAAACTCATTGTTAGCTAGAATCTGTAAATTTCTGACAGTAAAGATAATAATAATGCTATATTTATTGTTTTACT
>MJUU01039473.1:14522-31931 GCA_002080025.1 Modiolus philippinarum
TTGTTGTAGAAACCTTACTAATCATCTGAATTTAAAAATTAATAGTACCGGAAAAAACAGTGGTTCTGTTCCAAGAAGAAGCATTATTTATAGCAACTACTCCAAACTTCTCAGAGCAAATCATGCTTTTATAAATAATTTTGAATGTCCGTTTTAAGAGAATAACTTCCGTAACACAATATTTTGCCTTTTTGTTGTAATTTACCACTTCAATCCTAATTTTACGAGTAAAGCAGAGTAAAACCGTTGCATATTTAAATAAGGGATGATCAAATGTAAGGGGGATTGCAAATTACAGTTCTCTTTTCTTGTTTTTACTAACTTCCGTAACTTCTAATTTCCGTAACGGCTTTTTCAATAGCCTCCTTATCTTTCCAGAAAACGACTGTTCTGATTTAAATACGTTTTTTAGTTGTCGCTTGATATTGTGATCTTCGAAACAATTAACTTTGTATAAAGTTTTGAATAAGAGCAGAGGCTGAAGAAAGATCATATAGCTAAAATTCACTTAATTGTGGAATAAATAATCATATTTTTTCATTACTGATATGCCCCAGTATAAAAGAATAGAATTAATAACTTTATATCTTGATTAAACAATTAACCGTTTTGTTTGCATGGTAAGTTGTGCAATGTGAGGTGACTGAATCCAGGAAAAACTTTGACCAGGTAGTTACGGAAGTTAGATGGATAAATTTGTGTCCACTATTGGAACATTAAATAACATTTCCTTCATTTAAAACACTTAGCAAGGTATATTAATATCAATTATATCCAAATTTTGCATAAAAGTGGTAGAATAGATGAGAATTTTGAACACCCCCCCAAAAAAAACATAAAAAAATAAAAAAAGAAATGCATTATTATTATTATTCTGTGGCCTAATGCTGTTTGTGGTTAGTCGGCTTTGAATCAGTATATTTATATTTAATTTGCATTGATGAAGATGATCATGAGAGGGATATCAGAGTATCCAGGACATCTGCATCTCCATTTGATGTATATCTTAGTTACTAGTTACTATATATACGTGATAGTGCCATCGAACTCTGCATACAGGCGCATCTTTGCTAATAATATCCAAGAAAATAAGGTCTAACTGGCCAATATTTCCCTCTTGGTCAACTTGGTATTAAGATTTTATTATGACAGAGTTCAGATGTTAGTAACTATGTATGATAAGATTGTGTAACCTTGTATATGCATGCATGCAGATGGAATGGTATGTTAGTGTCATGGCAAAATTAGGACTGTTTGGCCTACATTTCACTCGTGATCAACTTGNTAGTTACTAGTTACTATATATACGTGATAGTGCCATCGAACTCTGCATACAGGCGTATCTTTGCTAATAATATCCAAGAAAATAAGGTCTAACTGGCCAATATTTCCCTCTCGGTCAACTTGGAATTAAGATTTTATTATGATAGAGTTCAGATGTTAGTAACTATGTATGATAAGATTGTGTAACCTTGTATATGCATGCATGCAGATGGAATGGTATGTTAGTATCATGGCAAAATTAGGACTGTTTGGCCTACATTTCACTCGTGATCAACTTGCATTTCAGTGAATAAACAAATTCTGATTTCTGAATCGGTAAAATCATGTAACATTGCATTTGCGTATGTCTGGGATGGTATGTCCATATCCAAATAAAAAAAGATATAACTTTATCCTACATATTTTGCTTGATTGACTTGCATTAAAGTTAACGTCTGAGATCATATCTATGTTACTGCAAAAGGTTGGAACATCTACATTGCATATGCATGAATCTTGGGTAGTAGTTTAGCATCCGGGCAATATTGTTACTGCGACAATGAGCTATGACGAGTCGAACTTTGCAATAGCTGATTACCTACTTTGTAAAGAATAAGATTAAGTAAAATTACTCAATTTCTTTCAACGTTAACTATTTTTCAGTCCGTTACGGAAGTTAGAGAATTCATTTATGTCTTCTTTTTAAGAATATGGTGCAGTAAGATATGTTATATTAAGTAGTATATATGCAAAATCTGAACAATTATCAAATTAAACACATTTTAATGTTTTCATAGCTATTTTAGAGATGAAAATCGAACTTCCATTACATGACATAACTTCCGTAACGTCCATACCTGATCACCAATATAACTCTTTTGTGAGAAAATTTCAAGCCAATATCTAAAAGTTTTAATTTCGAGAACATTATACATAATGAACTGTTTAAAAATGTCTATAATGTCTCCCTAATTCACATTTGTATCATAGACATATAAAANACATATTTAAATGTCTCTGGTAAGAAACCATTGGCATTGGTGACAGAGACCAAGAACTAAGCAGAATGGAGAAAAACACACTTGCCATTGACTTGCATGATAAAACGAGTTTCTGTCAAATGGATTGCACTCCTAGACAGCAAACTCTGAGATTGTTAACAAGGTGCTATTTGTTTTATCACAGTGTTTTTTTTCTTTTTTTCAGCTTTTTTTTCACTTTGTTACATTTGTTTTTTCTGAATCTGGACTCAGAGATAAAGATATACAGATAGTTTTTTAAATTTATTACAGAAAACAATTTAAACAAGAATTAGACTAAGAATTGCACTACAACACACAACCATCATTTATCCACTCTCCCACATGCAAGATCAAAGAATTTTCCAATAGTGTTTTTATAATATTTTCTCAGGGAGTACATGTATGCAATCACTTGGGTCTTACCAATTTTGATGTCAATATACTGATTAATTATTTAATTATATTCTGATAGATCAAAGAATAATTAATCATTACTTAGTTATAAAACCTTTTTATATTAAATGATTGTGATTGTGATATTAGATCCATCGACAGCCAATTACTCATTATATTACCTTTGAATATTGGAGCGAAACGACCCACTTTTCGGCGCGAAATAACCCGGAGCAAACAGATAATTGGAGCGAAACAACCCGGTACCGTTCCAAGCAGGAAATTCGTTGAAATCCCAGAAGTAGGTGCTTTGAAACCTTGACACACATGGGATTTGAACAAACATGCTCAGTGTTGTCAGCAATTCAACTATGATTAAAAGTACAGTGCCCTATAACTACATGTAAGTAACCACTCGGCCGCTCTGATCTTGGACTTGGGCTCAGTTATGGGTACAAAAAGTATTGCATGAAATATATTATGATTTTACGAAAAGCACTTTGCCAAACGTTTGTAAAGAAAAATGTGTAGCTGTGTAGGCTGTGACTGTTGTTGCTGTGCTGAAAGTTGTCAGTGAGTATCATTTCGTGTGTTGTCAAATTGATATGTGGAATTGCAGGTGTGTACTATAGGCGATATAAAAGATCTTACGATAACTCAAGTTGACCAATTGTATCCATCGTCTTTACAGTTAGCAAAATAACAAACAGTCAGGTGCCCTCTCACTTTAAATTCGCCATTATGCTTCTTTGTTGCTAAGAGCAAATCTCGCGATATGTTCAATAGATCGACGATATTTTAGAACAAAATAAAAGATCTTTTTTAAGATCAAACAAATACTTTGATTTACGATCAATTTATATTCTGTTGCTTCTTTGACATTATCTTTTGTTTATGTTTCCTCTATTTGAAACATACACTGTTTTGAATAAGAAAACAAATGCTATATTTAAACATTCATTTATCTTGTAGTTACTTCCGGTTGGTATTCGCCGGCTGACATGTGTTGATCAAGGACATTTGAACGAAAGACTGGCATGTTAACTCATTTATTAGAGAAATTATCTCACAGGCATTGATGACATCATGTTTCCAGATATGAGACATCTTTTAATTAGGTGTTTTCATTTCCATAAACCCAGAACGAAAAGTTTTGTCAGTGTAAATCGAAGGAACTTTTGTAAACAACAGATATTTGAAAGCCCTTATGTCCAAAACTTTTTAAAAAATCTTAATTTGAAAGTGATAGCTTTTGGCAAACTGGTTGCAACACAATGTAATGTAGTTGCAGCTCAGAGACTACGAAGAACATTCCAAATAATTGCAGTATACAGAAGACTGTATGGAGATCATTCATTAAAGAGAGTTTTAAACGAACTGGGAAGTTCCTTTCTTAAAACTTGTGAAAAAAGGAGCTTATTTTTCCTATGCGGTGCAGTATTATTTAAATGGGAGGATGAAAGAATACCAGACAAAGAGTTGAATAGGTACATGGGCAATAATAATATATATGCCCCTGTGACGATAAGGGGGGAGGGGCATATTGTTTTACCCCTGTACGTCTCTCTGTCTGCCAATGATAATTTTCCTATGAACTTCATTCATTCAACTTTATATAAAAGCATTTAAAAAAAACAGGTATTTGCAGGGCCTGAAGACAGTTGGGGTCTGACTTAGGAAAATATTACCTGTAAGAGTGGTTTTTCCTTCAAAATATAAAAAAAAATCATTGTTAATAGTGATTTAAATTAAATCAGCTCTCACAATGACCTGCATTATCTGATATTATTTAAAAATGACAAAAAATATATGAATCCTCAGTATTTTATGACAAATTCTAGGCCATTTGAAGGACAAATACAATGAGAATACCCATGTTTAAGGGTGAAAAAACTCTAAATAACTGTTTTCAGTGATTTTTATAATCATTTCATGCAGTAATTTAGCAGTAAATCAAGGGAAACAAAAGTAACTTGTACAGTTGATTATAAAATCACTTATTCCGGTAGTTCCCCTGACTGTATTTTGTTAAATAAAAATCAATGATAAATTTAACATTTCTAAGAATTATCATGATTATAGTCTGAACTTTTGGTGGTAGTTAAAGAAGAAGCTACCAGCATGAAAATTTTTGCATGTCAATCGCAGTCTCCAGTGGTATTTATATAATAAACTTTGAAGAGACAAGAAACCAAACCACTGCTATGAAACAGTTATTCGAATTTTTAGATGATGCCACAAAAAGTAGGGAGAACTCTATTTAAATCATGGACAGACTGTATCACATTTCAAAACAATCTTGATATATTAAGCGCATTTGAGCTAAAATTGGAAATGGCTTTTCACTCAGACAAATGTGATTTTGAGCTCACCAGATCCAAAGGGTCAGTGTGAGCTATTGCCATCATTTGGCGTCCATCGTCCGTCCATCCGTCTGTTAACTTTTCAAATTTTCATAAACTCCTCTGAAACCACTGAAGCAAATTCAACAAAACTTTACAGGAACGATGTATGGAAGATCCTTTACATAGATTGCTCATTTCATTCCGATCCGTTAAAAAAAAATGGCCACCAGCGTGGAAATTAGGTTTAACATAGGACCCTATGGGAAAAATCACATTTTCATCAACTCCTCTGAAACCACTGAAGCAAATTCAACAAAACTTTATAGGAATGATGTATGGAAGGTCCTTTACAAAGATTGCTCATTTCATTCCGATCCGATAAAAAACATGGCCGCTGGCGCGGAACTTGGGTTTAACATAGGACCCTATGGGAAACAACTCCTCTGAAACTGTTGAAGCAAATTTAACCAAACTTTACAGGAATGATGTACTAAAGGTCCTTAACAAAGACTGCTTATTTTATTTGGATTCGTCAAAAAACATGGCTGCCAGCACGGAACATACATAGTAGTTTAACATTGGACCTATGGGAAATTCACATTTTCATCTTCTCCTCTGAAACCACTGAAGCAAATTCAACAAAACTTTACAGGAATGATGTATGGAAGGTCCTTTACAAAGATTGATCATTTCGTTCTTATCCGATAAAAACATGGCCGCCAGCGCGGAACTTGGGTTTAACATAGGACCCTATGGGAAAAACCACATTTTCATCAACTCCTCAGATACTGCTGAAGCAAATTCAACCAAACTTTACAGGATTGAAGCACTAAAGGTCCTTTACAAAGATTGCATATTTTATTCCGATTCTACAAAAAAAATGGTCGCCAGCACAGACTTAGTTTAACATTGGCCCAATAGAAAATTCACAGTTTAATCTTCTCTGAAATCACTGAAGCAAATTCAACCAAACTTTACAGGAATAATGTATGGAAAGTCCTTTACAAAGATTGCTCATTTTGTTCCGATCAGATAAAAAACATGGCTGTCGGCACATAACTTGGGTTTAACATAGGACCCTATAGGAAAAATCACATTTTCATCTACTCAAGCAAATTCAACCAAACTTTACAGGAATGATGTACTGAAGGTCCTTTGCAAAGATTGCTCATTTTATTCCAGTTCCACAAAAAACATGGCTGCCAGCAAGAAGCATAGTTTAACTTGGCCCTATGGGAAATTCACATTTTCATCTTCTCCTCTGAAACCACTGAAGCAAATTTAACCAACCTTTACAGGAATTATGTTTGGAAGGTCCTCCACAAAGATTGCTCATTTTGTGATGATCCAATAAAAAACATGGCTGCCAGCGCTGATCTTAGTTTTAACATAGGATCCTATGGTAAAAACATCATTTTCAACATCTGCTCTGAAACTATTGAGGCAAATTCAGGCAAACTTTACAGAAATGATGTATGGAAGGTCCTTTACAAAGATTTCTCATTTTGTTGGGATCTGACAAAGAAGATAGCTCCTAGCATTGAACTTGGTTTAGAATGGTACCTATATATTAAAACATTTTTTTCATTACATGCGCTTAAATTATTGAAGCAAATTCAGTCAAACTAAGATCGCTTATTTTGTTTTGATCTGATAAAAAACAAGACCGTCAGCACAGAACATATTTTAACATAGGATCCTATGGGATAAACATCACTTGCATCACCTGCTGTAAGCATTTTGTCAGGTGAGTGATTCAGGCTCAGTATCTGAGCCTCTATTTGTGGTGTCTCGCTCGCGGCAAAAGTCGTGGAAAGCGAGACATATGCGTACAAAGTATGACGGCTACAGCAGCGTAAACTTTCATGTTAAGTTTTTGTGATTAGGTCATTTCCTCAGTAACTATAAGTGGTGGGTCAATGATATTTGGTATATAGGTCGGTCTTGAGTACAGTACAGAAAGAGTGGTACCGTGACAAATCACTGTGATAGACGTGTCCCACTCTGAGAGTGGATCTAAATATCTTTTTTCCTATATGAGATCATTTCCTACTCTCTTTTGTATTAAGAGTGGTGTATCATACCACTTAAAATGCAGCAAAGATAATTGAGATATCTCTTAAAGATAAAAAGTTATTCAGTATCACTCTCAGAGTGGGACATGTCTATCACGGTGATTTGTCACGGTACCACTCTTTCTGTACTGTAGTACATGACAGTCTGCTATATGGCTTTTGTTTGTGACCTCAATTTCACGGTCCAATGAACATGTTAAGTTTTTGTGCTTAGTTTAAATTCTCAGTAACTATAAGTTGTAGGTCAATGATATGTGGTATGTAGGTTGGTCTTAGGTAGTACATGACAGTCTGTCATATGGCTTTTGTCCTTGACCTCTATTTCACGGTCTAGTGAGCATGTTAAGTTTTTGTGATTAGGTCATTTTCTCAGTAACTATTAGTGGTAGGTCAATGATATTTGGTATATAGGTTGGTCTTGAGTAGAACATGACAGTCTGCTATATGGCTTTTGTCTGTGACCTCAATTTCACGGTTCAGTGAACATGTTAAGTTTTTGTGCTTAGTTTAGTTTCTCAATAACTATAATTAGTATGTCAATGATATATGGTATGTAGGTTGGTCTTAGGTAGTACATGACAGTCTGTCATATGACTTTTGTCCTTGACCTCAATTTCATGGTCTAGTGAGCATGTGAATTTTTTCTGATTAGGTCATTTCTCAGTAACTATAAGTGGTAGGTCAATGATATTTGATATATTGGATGATCTTGGGGTAGTATATGACAGTCTGCTGTATGGCTTTTGTCTGTGACCTCAATTTCACGGTCCAATGAATATGTTAAGTTTTTGGTTCTTAGTTTAGGTTCTCAGTAAGTATAAATGGTAGGTCAATAATATATGGTATGTAGGTTGGTCTTAGGTAGTACATGACAGTCTGTCTTATTGCTTTTGTCCTTGACCTTAATTTTACAGTCTAGTGAGCATGTTAAGTTTTTTTAATTATTTCATTTTCTCAGTAAATATTAGTGGTAGGTCAGGCCAAAAATAAAATATTGTTTGTTTCCACTCCCACGACCAACCCGCTAAAATTGCCGTGACCCAAAAAATGTTATTGACCGTTGCTGTTCATTTTTTTTTGTCTGTAGTCAAACCTCAAATCCCAGGGTCTGCAAGTGTTTGACAGAAAGGTGTTTTTACAAAAGGAAGTGTCGAAAAGACACCACTTCTTCCTTTCAGAAACTACCGAATGTATCGTTCATTTTAAAGCAAATTCATTGGTACCTGGAATATTAATTTAAAAATGGCAGGCGTTTGCATGTCTGCCAAAAAAAAGAAATTTTCGTTATGTCGGAAGTTGTAATTTGCGATGAATTCTTAAATAATTTGATCGTTAAGAAACTGTTTAAGAGTGCGAAACTCACTATCTCTGAAGCAACTGGTGATACATACTAGACGGACATGAAACCAAGGACAAGGATAAGGATCTCGTGAAAATTTGGAAATATATCACGAGGCGTTAGGTTTTGTCAATTTTGGGACCCTCTCTTTAAAGCATTAACACCAAGTAAATGTAAAAATGATGGTCACAAAAATTTTCTGCATGGAAAGTAATGTTAAACTTTAAGAAAATGTTAATTTGTGAAATTTTGTGAATCACTTTTAAAGCCTTTAGGTCAGTATCGTGGTCAATTTTTGGCGATGTAAGACTGAAGAGTCAAAAAAAATCAACAAAAATGTTTTGATTACAAATTTCAACTACTTTCTGTAATGAAACAAAATTTACTCTACGGATATAAAAATTATTCAGCTTTCAGAAAAGAATAATCTTGATAAAATCCATATAAAACTTTTGAAGACGAAAGCTCAAAAGTAAATGCATATCAAACGCCTCGCTATACTTTTTGAATTGCAACATGGATTGTGTGCGAGTTTCTTATTCTACTAAATATACCTCCTTGACAAAACTGACCAGACGTTGAATAATGGATACTTCAATAACATAAAAAGGTGATCATTCACCATAGAAAATGAGGGGTCATTAAACACTTCACTGGAGTTCAGTTCTGACACTGTTGTCAACGTAAAAGCTTGCAACAGCTGTCCTTCAGTCTGATCAAAGAACCAATGCAACTTTTAATACAAAAATTTTTACAGAGAACAGATCAGAAATGTTTACTATCTAATAATATATTAAAATTTCTTGCAAATTCATTTAGGTCCTTTCAGGTTAATTTGTAGATTCTTTTACACCTGTCTCCAAAAGTCTGGAACAGTTAGGGTGTATTTTTTATTTATTTTTTACTGATTTCTACTAAAATTGAAAGGAATTTAAGTCGCAAACCATTTTCTTCCAATGGGTGGGGCCTGGGATTAAAAAAAAGAAAAAAATTAATTCCAATAAATATTGTTGAACACCTGCCTAGAAAAAAAATAATTTGACTCGCTCAGAATACATTTCTATGTAAAAAATCAACAACAAAAAATACTCTCAGTATGTAGAAAAAATATTAGAAGCTTTAATATATAAACAACGCATCGAGTAACACATATCTCTAAACAGACAAATACAATGCAAGTTTTAGACAACACACTAGATCTTGAGCAGCGAACATTCATATTCTTGGCAGAATTCAAATTGTGGCTCAGAAATGGCCTTTAGTTCATAATACATCTTCTGAAGAAACCTGACTGACACAAAAATGATGGAGGTAGATTTTTTTTACTTAAATGTTTCTGCTGCATGGGAAAAAATGTTTGTAATGTAAAACAGGTATTATCAGAATATGTTTGAAGATTTAAGAAATTTTTTTAATTGAAGAAAAAATAAAATATTTTTCCTGCCTACCTACCCATAACCTGAACAACCCAGTCGGGGAGGGGAAACAAAAATATTTTTAAAGTTGGCCTCAATGATATTTGGTATATAGGTTGGTCTTGGGTAGTAATGATATTTGGTATATAGGTTGGTCTTGGGTAGNCAAGTCTGCTAAATTCCCCGCCCTTGACGATTTCACCCTACTTTTCCAGTGGCAGTCAGAATTTCCCGTCCCATGGCCCTTTCCATACCCCAAAGTGATTATTTATTAACAAACTTCTTCTCGTCTTGATATAGCTGAAATATTGCTGAGTAGACGTTAAACAATATTCAATCAATCAATCAATCAATCATTTTCACGGTCTAGTGAACATTTTTGGTTTTTCAGTATCTATCAGTGGTAGGTCACTGATATTTGGCAATTTGGTTTTGGGTGATACATGACAAAGTTAGTCAATTAGAGTTTTTACATTAATTTTGCGTCCAAGTAGGGACAGGCGAGACATCAGTTTGGTCCACACTTGTTATCAATGACATGACATAAAACACCTAAAATTATACTATACACTACATGGATATAAACTTGAACATGAAGATAGGGCAAAATATATAGGGAGTAACTATGCTTGCAGTTAGACCTTAAATGAGATAGTCACATAAACAACATCACCAGTAAATGTAGCAAATAAGACTATTGGCCTTCTATGCAGAAACTAAACAAAAAACAAGCTCAATTGTGGAAGAACAAGCACATTTAGATGTAATGATAGGACTCTGTTAGGCCAACATTAAAAATATTTTTGTTTCCCCTCCCTGACTGGTTTGTTCAGGTTAAGGGTAGGTAGGTAGGAAAATTATTTTATTTTTTCTTCAGATAAAAAATTTACTTAAAATTTCAAATATTTCTTCTAATAATGCCTGTTTTACATAACAAACTCTTTTTGACTATAGACCCAAAAAAAAATATTGAACAGCAATGGTCAATAAAATTTTTGGGGTCGCAGCAATTTTAGTGGGTCGGTCATGGGAGAGGAAACAAACAATTTTTTATTTTTGGCCTTAGTTTATAAGACTTGATCCTATAATTTACATGTCTTTATTCTTTCAGCTTAGTAGAAGACATGATAGAAATTCGACACATAGAAGAAGATTTTAAACATGAAGTTGACACCAAAGGCTATTTAAAGAGTTGGGAAAAGATTATTGATAAGGATCATTTTAAAGTTTGGAGGCAACCAATACCTGATTCTCATTTATACAAATATAAAGGTTTGTCAATGAAATTTATCCAAAACATTAAATCACTTGAGGTGTCTGCAGGGTATTACTTTCCTGTTATAGAATTTTGTGAAATTTTCTGTGTAGAAACATCATTGTATTATCCTTCAAAATGAAAAATAAAATTTGTGGTCACTGTGTTTTTAATTGCAAAAACTCAAAATGAAAATTTAAGGACTCTACATAGAAATGATAAGGAAAATGATTATATGAGAGGATAACTTCATAAATCTATTATAGATTTTGTTCATACTTTGTATGTGTTTTGAAATCATTATATAGTTTACATATAAAAAATAAAAATTAGGGGTCACCATTGAAATGAGAGAGATAAATTGCCACATATTAATCTTGTTCAATTCTTTTATCTAATTATCTCCCTTGCATAATTTCTGTGTTCTGTTAATCCAGCAACAGATTTATAGCTCACATGTTTTAGTTCATCTTTTTGAAATGAAAATGTTGTACAAATGATGAGGAATAACAATTTTAATTAAATACTTTCTTTACATTTTAAATAACTATTTTGGATAATTTCTTCATGAATTAAACCTAAATGAACAAGTATTAGACAAAAATGGGGGAATAATACCACTGAGACACCTTACAGGGGAAATAAGTGTCTGCAGGTTATTAATTTCCTACTTTAGAATTTTTAAAAAAATTCTGTGTTGAAACATAATTGATTATTTTTTTAAAATATAAAATAAAAATGGGGGTCACCATTCATATAAGCCCAAAAACTGAAATTGAAAATTGAAGGATTTTACAAAGAAATGATAGGGAAAGTGACATTTTCAGGAATGGCTTTTAAAATTTATTATAGATTCTGTTCAAACTTTGTATGTTTTTTGAAATCATTACATTGTTTACATATAACAAATAAAAATGAGGGGTCACCTTTGCAATAAGGGAGATGAATTTTGGAATGTTATTTTATTTAGTGATATCTTTATGAAATTCTTTCATCAAATTACCTCCCATTGCATAATTTCTGTGGCCTGTCAAATCCACTACCAGATTTACAGCTTTTTAGTGCATCTTTTGTAAAGACAATGTTGTAAAAGAGATAAGGTACAAAGTACATTTTGTATATTATTTACTTTGAGTATTTCTTTAAATTTAATTATAATTTCTAAAAGAATAGAAATTGGACCAAAATGGCACAATAATACCACTGAGACACTTTAAAGACCCCTCAATCAGTAAATTTAATCAAGATATACACTGATAAGGTATGCTGATAAACTTAAAATTAAAGTTTAACACAAGACTGGGTGAAGGGAGAAAGAGAATCCATTTGCTCTGAGCTACATGTTACTTGGCTTTGATTAGATTCTAGTTTCTTTTTCTTAGTTGAAAGAATAGAATAATGGAAAATTTTCCTTATCTTTTACAGTGTATGGTACATTCTATGATGTGACACCAAAATGTTTCCTAGATGTTCAAGTGAGTACAAATTAAAAGTCAGGTTAAGCTTCTATAGTAATGAGGACAATCTTGAAAGGGATCTGTAGGGCCCCCTTTCATGAAATCGTGCTTCTAGATATGTAAAATCAAAAATCAGGTGTAGGAAATTATTGGCTTTCAATGTAGAAATTAGAGAAATCACATATTGCAATTTTTAGGGGTATATTTCATGAATCATGCTGCCAAAAATCCCACATGGATCATACTACCGGTAAGTTCACTCAAGAAAATTCTCTTTTGTTTTAAGCTCTTTCAAAGATGTTTCCTTCCATGAAACTTGGGGCAGTATTAGCAATACTTGGTCTGAATGAAAAAGAGTATCTTGTTTTAAAGCTTACAAGGACAAAGGGGTTGAATAACATGCCAACTTGTTAATTAGAAATTAAAACAGAACATAAGTGACTAGCAGGGGCTTCATTTTAAATAATACCAGAAATTTAAATCAAAAAGTGATCAGTAAGGACCTGCAATTTTAGATAAAATATGTATAATTATCCTTGGAGTTACTGCCTTGTAAGGTGTACTGTTGCTCATTAGTTTAGAATATTATATTTTGAATTCTAATTAGATATTCTGTTGTAGTTTAATTTAGAGTATCGTAAGCATAGGGATAATCGAGTTATCAAGTTTTATATTCTGTTGTAGATTGATTTAGAGTATAATAAACAGTGTAATAATCTAGTTATTGTAAACGTGAAATTTTTCGCGTGGTTCACTATATTCGCGTTCAAGAAAAAACTGCAAAAATTTCCGCCACGCGAATAGTTTAGTTTTGAAGTATCATATGTAAAAGCAATGCTATCGTAAAATATAAAAGGCTTTGAGCGCGAAAATAACACCCTCGCAAAATGTTCTCCAACAAAATCGTGAAAATAACGCCCCATGAAAATTTCCACGTTTATAGTATAAGGTTTGATATTCTATTGTAGATCGATTTAGAGTATCGTAACCAGTGGGATAATCAAGTTATCAAGTTTGATATTCTGTTGATTTAAGAGTCTCGTAAGCAGTGGGATAACCGAGTTATCAAATTAGATATTCTGTTGTAGATTGATTTAGAGTATCGTAAGCAGTGGGATAACCGAGTTATCAAATTAGATATTATTGATACTGATGAAGAAACCAATACTGAAGTTGTACAGTGGATTACACATTTTCCTGTAAGTATGAGAAGGATTGAACATTTGCCACATACTGTGGAAGTACTTTTATTCATGGACATCAATTTTTTGGTTGTTTTCCTTAAAATTACTATTTTGTGAGCACTTTAATTCTTGGTTTTAAATTCTATGCATTAAAACTCTATGGCAAAAATGCATTTTGTGAGGAACTTAATTTCGTGGTTTACGCGAACCATGAAATCCACGAAAATTGGAAACCCACGAATAATAGTACTTTCACAGTAGTCTTTTTATTAAAATATCACACGTTTCCTTGTCAGTATAAAATGGAACTAAATCAGACAATTACAAATCTTGTAAGTATAGGATGAAATCAAATCTGCCATTTTTCAGCTTATCACAGATTTATCATATTAGTATAAGATGAAACTAACTAAATAAGTTAGTCAGTGATACCTTTGATACATCCTATCAGTATAAAGTGAAACCAATTCAGAGGTTTCAATACTGTATTGGTCAAAAGTTCTACATTTTCCGTGTCAGTATAAAATGAAACCATCCCACAGGTTCCTAAATGTATTGGTTAGTGGCCATACATTTCCTTGTAAGCTGCATAAAATGGAACTAATTCATAGGTGTCTCACTATATTGAACATGGTCACACATTTCCCTATCAGTACAAAATTAAACTGACCGAGAGGTTACCCACTGTTTTGGTCAGTGTCCATACATTTCCTTGTCAGTAAAAATTGAAAGCAACCCTGAAGTTTTATACCGTATGGGTCAAAGGTCTCAAATTTTTGTCATAATAAAATTAAACCAATCAAGAGGTTCCTAACTCTATACACACATTTCCATGTCAATATGAAATGAACCATTCTATAAGTTTTTCACTGTATTGGTCAAAGGTAATACATTCCTTGTCAGGACTGTTCCAGAAAAAAAGACATGGGGTAAGTGAAGGGATATTATATAAATTTCTGTTGCTGGGTGTTGTTATCATAGTTTTGTATTGTACCATACGGAAAGGAATTCTATGGGTGGTAGGGGTCAATAAGAAATACCTTCACAGACTCCCATGTCTTTTTTAGCTCACCTGGCCAAAGGCCATGTGAGCTTTTGCCATCACTCGGCATCCGTCCATCCGTCGTCCGTCCGTTAACTTTTATTATGCCCCCGCGACGATAAGTCGGGGGGTCCGTCAATCCGTCTTCTGTCCGTCCGTCCGAGGGGGTTACATGGTTTGTCCGCGCAACTCCTCCTACAGTTTTATTGCTAGAAAGTTTTTATTTTGCAGATCATTTGTACCTATATTGAAGATGTGCATGTGGTAAGGATTTTGATTTTGGTGCATTTTTGTTAGAGATATACATTGTTGAACTTAGTCATTTTTAGTGATTTTTCATAGAGGGTACATAGTTTGTCCGCGCAACTCCTCCTACAGTTTTAATGCTAGGAAGTTTTTATTTTGCAGATTATATGTACCTATATTGAAGATGTGCATGTGGTAAGGATTTTCATTTTGGTTAATTTTTTTTAAAAATATACATTGTTGAACTTAGTCATTTTTCGGTGATTTTGTGATAGAGGGTACATAGTTTGTCAGCGTAGCTCCTCCTACAGTTTTGATGCTAGGAAGTTTTCATTTTGCAGAACCTTTGTACCTATATTGAAGATGTGCATGTGGTTAGGATTTTGGTTTTGGTTAATTTTTGTGAAAATTATACATTGTTGAACTTAGTCATTTTTTGGTGATTTAGTAATAGAGGGTACATAGTTTGTCCGCGCAACTCCTTTTATATTTTTGATGCTAGGAAGTTTTTATTTTGCAGATCTTTTGTACCTATATTGAAGATGTGCATTTTGGTTGATTTTTATACGCTTGCTAATGACGGACGAATTATGGTATACCAATGTCCGATTGTCCGTCCGTCCGTCTGTCTGTCTGTCTCTCCGTCCGTTTCATATTTTGCACTCTAACTTGATAACCATTCGGCCAATTCACTTCAAACTTTGCAGAGGTATTGGGTATGATGGCCTCACGATCTGTATACTTTTTCGAGAAAATTCAATTTTTCTTGTAGGAGTTATGGGACTTTATTCGTCAATTTTTAGGCAATTTTTTACATGTCGCGTCTAACTCAACAACCCTTCGATTGATTCACTTCAAACTTTGTAGAGGTATTGGGTATGATGGACTTACGATCTGTATACTTTTTGGTGAAAATTCGATTTTTCCTGTAGGAGTTATGGGACTTTATTCGTCAATTTTAAGGCAATTTCTTACATGTCGCACTTTAACAAGACAACCCTTTGGTCGATTCACTTCAAACTTTGTAGAGGTATTTGTATGATGGACTCACGATCTGTATACTTTTTCGTGAAAATTAGATTTTTCTTGTAGAAGTTATGGGACTTAAATTGCCAATTTTAAGGCAATTTTTCACATGTCACGCTCTAACTTGACAACTCTTCGACCAATTCACTTCAAACTTTGTAAAGATATTGGGTATGATGGCCTCATGATCTGTATACTTTTTGTGAAATTTTGATTTTTCTTGCAAGAGTTATGAAACTTTATGAATTCTAAGGCAATTTTTCACATGTCTTGTTCTAACTTGACAACCCTATGGCTAGTTCACTTCAAACTTTGTACAGGTATTGGATATGATGGTTTCATGGTTTATGAACTTTTTCATGTAATTTCGATTTTTCTTGCAAGAGTTATGGGACTTTTATTTTTCAAATTTAAGGCAATTTTATACATAACGCACTCTAACTGATTAATAGTTTGATCAGCTCACTTCAAACTTTGCAGATTGATTTATTAAAGAGATATCATGCTTAATTGGGCAGTTATAGGTGTATTCTAAATTGAGAACCACATTTTTAGCTCACCTGGCCTAAAAGGCCATGTGAGCTTTTGCCATCGCTATGCGTCCGTCGTCCGTCGTCCGTTGTCCGTCCGTCTGTCTGTCAACAATTTCAAAAATCTTCTCCTCTGAAACCACTGGGCCAAATGTAACCAAACTTTGCCTGAATCATCACCAGAGTATGGCTTCTCAAAATTGTGTTCGATTAGGCGGTAGGTCAAACAACATGGCCGCCGTTGCTAAAAATAGAACATAAGGGTAAATTGCAGTTTTTGGCCAATAACTCGAAAACCGTTACAGATATCAAAAATCTGACATGGGGTAAAAGTGATCAACATAGCAAGATCTACCTGCACTGCAATTTTGAAGAAAATCCGAAAACCCGTCTTGGAGTTATTGCCCTTTTTCCGTAAAATTTTTAAAATTTGTGCATTTATTATTTTTTATTTCAAAAAGTATAACAGATAGAGGTCAAGAGTAAATTGCAAAAATGTTCAGCATATCAAGATCTACCCACCCTGAAATTTTGAAGAAAATGCATAAACCCTTGTAGGAGTTATTGCCCTTTTTTCACCGAAATTTTTAAATTTTCGTATTTTTCATCTATTATTTCCAAAACTATAGAAGATGAAGGTTAAGTGTAAATTGATGAAATGTTTGCCATGCTCTTGCGACTTCAAAACTGATGTTGAAAATTGTTCCTTGACCGCCATTTTCAAAATGGCTGCCAAAAAAGGCCGGAAAATTCAACATTATCCGATTTCAATGAAATTTGGTTTCAAAATAGATCTTGATGTTGCGAGTTCAAAACT
>MJUU01039474.1:0-10524 GCA_002080025.1 Modiolus philippinarum
CGTTTTGGTGTAAAGTCTGTATTAAATGTCACAATTATGCAGTACCGTAAAATAAACAAAATAAAAGCCTTTGTTACTGTTCGTCTTTCTTTTACAATTTTCCAAATTTTAGTTTTTACTGATTACATAAAATAGTAATACTTCCCTTCAAAGTGATATAGCAATAAATGTACTTTTCAAACGTCCATTAACGGTCTATAAAAAGGGAAACAAATAAGGGGACGACCATTTAATTTTCGGGGGGGGGGTCTTGGGCGATTTTGTAAATAAATAATTTAATCTTGGTGCCAGTGAAAATAAATATTTTAATCCTTATTATCAAAAAAAATAATTTAGTGCTGATTTGAAGAATGGTGTTGCAATTGTAAATGAATAATTTGATGTTACATTGGTGAAAATAAATGATTTGGTTGAAAATTTTATGACAATAAATAATTGTTCTGGACAAAATCGCCCATGAAATAATATACTATGTACATTGTATGTCTAAAACCATATACATAAAAAGGGGAATAAATATATCAAATATATTTATCAAAGAAAGTTCAAAATAATGGAAATTTACATACCCGGCACATTTAATGTAGTGCATATTAACCAACTAAAATATGAAATATGGAAATATGAGTACCTGGAAAATTTGATTGAGACTATATAAGATGAAGTGAAACAATAAAAGCGTTGTTCCTTTGCTTGTTTTACCATGTATTTGTAGAGACTTTGTCTCGTGTGCATTTACTCCATATCCTTTCATTCACCATATATTGCCCAAGTCGATTAGAGAATTTGAGTAGGCGACATGTTATGCTCTGTCGATATTAACCAAATAAAACATAAAATAAGGGAATTTATATACCCAGCCTATCAATTAAGTCCATTTTTACCAAATAAAGTTAAAATAGGAATTTTATATACACCCAGAACATTTTATTTAGTTGATATTTACCAAATAAAGTTTAAAAAACAAGGGAAATTATTTAGCCCGGCACATTTGATTTGTTCCATGACTACCAAATAAAATTGCATCTCATAAGTATATCAGTAATAAAATATTTTGTCATCCTTTCATTCAATATGAAGTCAAATATTTTAGGTATATTAAGACACTGACGTCACAACATAAAGATGTCGGTGACGTTTCACTGTCTTCAACCTATTTGCTGAATCTTATTAATCAAAAAAGTATTCCTACTTATAGAATGAAATATTACAGATTTGTCAGCTTTAACAATTACTTGTATGACACATATATGAAACATGTCCAGTATGACGACACATAAAATCTCTATTCGGTCTTATTCATCCGTACTACAGCATGACAAATGTTCGACTTACTGCTGGGAGTCAATTAGTTAAAAGTTTATGCTTAAACCGGTGCTTAAACCTATACTATAAGGTATGACAAAAGCTCATTGTTGAAAGCCTAATGTTGACTTCAAGATGACGAACAACAATAGAAGTGTTGTCCCATCGCTTGGTCCTACCATGTATTTGTAGAGACTTTGCCTAATGTTGATTTACTCCATATTCTTACATTGTTTATTATTTTGGGGTCCTAAGATTCGGGTCCATGATATACTTGATGAACACGTAATTTTTATCATAGACAATATATATATATAAAGATATAATTTCTTAAAAGTAAAAATAATAAGAATTGAGTAAAAACAATAAGTCTTCACAAACTTCGTTTGGGTGACTTAAAAAAAAGATAAATTAGGGATATAACAAGTAAGGTTTTAAAATTCATGTAAGATATATTCAAATTCCTCAGATATTGTCCTTTGATTTATAGATAAAATACTTTCGCACATAACATAAGTCTTTTATTGGCTCAAGCTATTCAGTGGTTCTTAAAAATCATATTACAAAATTTCATTTGTCTATAGATTTTTTGCGTGTGAAAGTAACACAAAATGTTTTTATTAAAGGTTAATATCCGAAAAAGCCAGTTTTTTTCCTCTAGTGGATTTACTTTCCTATCGAATTAACATGTTCAGCACGGTGAATGTCTTATAAGAAGGAGATGCTTACTCTACCGGTGCACCTGATCTTACTCGTTTTGTATAGGATCCATGTTGTTCATTTGTCTCTATTTTCCTTTCCTGTGACATAGTAATGTGACGTCTTTGTTTCTTGGTGAAACGTTAAGGGAACGACCATTTGATTTTCGGTGGGAGGAGGGGGGGGGGGGGGGGGGGGGGGCTTGGGCGATTTTGTAAATATATAATTTAATCTTGGTGCCAGTGAAAATAAATATTCTAATCCTACTTCTCTTGAAAATAAATTATACTTTCATTTTGATTTGAAGAATAAATTTTTTGTTGCAAATGGTAATAAATAATCCGAGGTGACATTGGTGGAAATAAATAATTTGTTCGAGATTTTCATGGGAATAAATAAATTTTCTGGGCAAAATCGCCCAAGTCCTCCCCTGAAAAATCAAATGGTCGTCCCCTTATGTTGTTATTGTCTTTTGATTATTGTTTTTCAGATTGCCGATCCGGTTCTCATTTACTTTAAATTACGTTGTTTTATAATGACACTGTTCTTCTTTGATAACCCCTCACAACTGAACGCCAAGCCAAAAAGTAAGCGGACAGACAACAAGATGGACAACCAAGTAGTAACCAATTGAGCGAATATAATACATTGACAAAAATCCCTGTAAATGCATTACCAGGTAAAAATGAAATGGAATAAGGCCTTTGTTGTTGTTTTTTCATCTAGAAGTCAGAACAGTTTGATGTTTAGTTAAATGAATTTGGATGTTTTTGCATCTTAAAGTACAAAAAGGGTCAAAGCTTTTTCCACTTTCAGAAACAAAACTTTTTACTCTTTCAAAGAGAAATATTTCATATTTATTTGTTATTCTTCATATCAATAGCGTGGGGTGTTAAATGATGGATTATCATCATTTCCTGTAATGACCATTTATTATATTATCTACATGTATATGCGTTTTGTTAATTTATTGTTATAATAGCTATAAATTATAATTTATTGCATTACATTAATTCTACTAATTACAAATTATTGTAAATTATTTGTAGAATATATACTGAAGTTGTTACATTTAAAGCTCACAATATTTTAATCTGATATAACATGCAAGGGGTATAAAGGACTTGATAGAAATAGAAAATTATAAGTGAGAACGTAACCGTCAGTCAAAGAACGTACCATCCAGGGACAACGGTAACACAGGAATCATCCAAGTGGAGCATTTGACTCGGTGTTAAAGGCCATACATGTATTAGTTCACCTTTAGTTATATGAATTAGTGTTTCTAGGTTAGCGGGATATACTCCTTGCTTCACAGGAATTTTCATTCTGCGAGGAGATTTTGGGGAGGAAATATCTTTCGCTCGCTAACCGAGATCACCAAATCAGAAACAGCCATGGTTACTATAATGAAGTATTCGCTTTTCTTTCTCTTTTCTTTCTTTATTTTTTATTTTTTATTTTGAATTTTTTTTTTTTTTTTTTTTTTTTTTAATATTATAATTTTTTTCCATTCCATCTTTTTCAAAAACGCCTATATCGAAAGTAAGATAAAGTCCCTGATGACTTTCTAATGTAGGGGAAATGTATTCGTTCATTTGTAACTATTTTCCAGTAAATTTTGTCCATTTAAGTGGACACAATCTCATGAGTGAGCATTTTCTAAATGATAGGATTCTTTGAAAAGCAATCCAGTATTTTGCTTTAGGTTAGGCAAAATAAGCAAGATCCGAACTGTCCGTCTGAAAGATATAATTTTGATACAATGACAATATCGGAAACACAAGGACATCACAAAAGTATGATTTACACAAATACAGATGAACAACATGGACCCAAATTAATATTAAAAAAAGAAATCTTCGGTCACAACATAACACACACCAAACACAAAGAAAACGAATGAAATAAAGAAAAATAAAAACGACAATAACAAAAGCGAAGCTTTAAAACAGTGAGAAAACAAGTCAAAATGATACTGTTTGTTATATTATATGCTTTTTTGTTGGTTAGTTTTGTATATGCTTTTTAAAGTGTATATTTTCTTGTTTCTCTTTATGATGGCCTTTGAAAAATTAGAAAAAACCGTGATAAGCCTATGAAAGCACTTGAAAGAACTAGAGGCTCAGAGACTGAGCCTGTATCGCTCACCTGACAAAATGCTTCTATGCCAAACATGACTAAAAATTATGTTTTCGTACCAATGGGGTCAAATATTTAGCTATGTTCTTCATTAGCACTCACGTTTTTTGTCTGATTTGCAAAGGACCTATACATTAAGTTTAATTTGCTTGATTAGTTTCAGAGATGATGATTATAAGGATGGTTATCTCATTCCTGGCTCCAATGTTAAATTATGTTCTGCACTGGAGGCCATGTTTTTTGTCAGATCGAAATGAAATGAGCAATTTTTGTTAAGTACCTTCCATACATCCTTACTGTATAGATTAGTTGAATTTGCTTCAGTGGTATCAGAGGAGAATTGAAAATTTGATTTTTCCGATAGGGTCCAATGTTAAACTATGTTCCGTGATGGCAGACATGTTTTTTATGCCGAAACATTTAGGCAATCTATGTGAAGGACCTTCCATACATCATTCCTGTAAAGTTTGGTTCAGTTTGCTTTAGTAGCTTCAGAGGAGATAGCAAATATATGTTTTTCCAATAGGGTCCCATTTTAAACTATGTTCTTTGCGCTGGCGGCCATGTTTTTAGCGGATCGGAAAAATTTCGGCAATCTGCATAAATGACCTTCTATACATCATTCCTGTAAAGTTTTGTTCAAATTGCTTCAGTAGCTGCAGAGGAGATAGCAAATATATGCTTTTCCAATAGGGTCCCATGTTAAACTATGATCTGCGCTGGCGGCCATGTTTTTTGGCGGATCGAAAAAAAAAAATCGGCAATCTAAGTAAATGACCTTCCATACATCATTCCTGTAAATTTTGGTTCAGTTTTGGTCTGTTGTTTCAGAAGAGATAGCCAAAATGTGCATTTTCCCAAAGGTTCCCATGTTAAACTATGTTCGGCCCTGGCGGCCTTGTTTTTTGGTGGATCGGAAAAATTTCGACAATCTTTGTGAAGGACTTACCATACATCATTCCTGTAAAGTTTGGTTAAAATTTGTCCAGTGGTTTCAGAGGAGATAGTCAAAATGTGAAAAGTTTATGGACGACGACGGACGACGGACGCCAAGTGAATGCAAAAGCTCACATGGCCTTTGGTTAGGTGAGCTAAAAAGCACTGTCCTCAACGACGTTCAGTTTATCGGTAATTTGCATGAATTTCCTTTGATTTCCAGAGACTGATAATCTCAATATCACCGTACTGGACATTATCACAAAATTATTAGGTCACTGTGAAGGCGTCACGTGCGAGTTGCTATGCTGACGTCATGTTTTGTACTATTTGTCGTGTTCATACGTGTAATTAATACGCTGAAAGAAAAATGCATATATATACTATTGAAATAAACAGCAGAGTAAGTGTGCTAAAATGGAAATTTCAATTTAATTCAATTTATTACAGAGTTTTAAAATCATTTTTTGAATTACCGATAAAAGAAATATTGGGACATTTTGTTTTTGAAAGGACTTTATCACGGCGTAAGGCATCAAGCTCGCCCTAACAGGCTTACTTGATACTAGCCGTGATGAAGTCCGTATCAAAAACAAAATGTCCTATATTCCATATTTACAGTCTCTCCTAAACAAGACAGGTCTACAGAAAACCCAGTGATATAATAGTATAATGTTGCAATCTTTGTTTATACGAGGGTAAAATATTCTAAGTAGGACATCCATCAAATTTGCAGAAATGGAAACAATTCTCATTTTACCCTTATAAACGCATTTTTATAAAATAACGCAAAAATGTACATAGATGTACAATGTGTATTTACTATATACTTAATATATATACTAATGCAAGACAAACTGGATCTGGTATTCGAGCACAAAGTTTCAGTAAAAACATCTTTATTAATGAGGATCAAAGTTCACTTGAACCGTTACAGTCCTTAGTTAAACACATTTTAGGGAAATTATAATTTATCAATGTCCGTTTCAGGATAAATGTCCTCACGTTAATGTGCAGAAATAAATGTCTTTATAAGACAAACGGCTAGTGTGTTCAAATGGACAACCTATCGGATCTACGAGTACATGTATATTGAACAAATGTCTACTATGTAAAGACGTGTTTGTAAATACTGACCATTTCCTCTTTGAAAAAAGCAAGAAAAATTCATGACTTGGGCACGAGATTTAATTATTATTTTCTTCAAATTGCATTTTAATACATCAAACAAAGTGATTACATTTAATCAGAACTGGGTTTAAATAGATCATCTCTCAACAAGATGGAAAATAAAATTACAAAATATGTACAGAAAATGTCATATGCTAGTAATGGAAGTTGAAATTACAATGAGTTTACTGATTGTATTTCAAATTTCATTGCTAAATCAACAAACATAACTAGATTATTAATTGCAGGCAATAGCTGATGTCATTCCAAGCAACTAATTCGTTGATTTCATCTCATTCGCATCCTCAAAATCTACTTGAAAATTGATTTTCATAGAAATCAAACAGAGTTGAAATTTTATGTATTTTGGTGGACATCTTGAAAAGGCAGCCATTTTGATATTTTCCCCTATCAATTCCTTCATCTAATAATAGTGAACATTTATACAAAATATGTACAATTCTGCAAAGGAGTTTCTGCGATACTTAATCCCCATACTTTTAATCTTTGACATGGTCGCCATTTTGATTTCTTCTTTTTTTTGTAAAAAAATCTTTTCCTGATGTTGATCTAAAAATTTCATTTGTTTACATCAGGGCATTTCAAAATAATCTTTCGGACAAAAATTATTGGAACAATTATAAGAAGAACAAATGTAGAATAACAACATATCACCCCGACGCTCTCTTGGATGACATAATGAAGGCTTACAATATTCATTTTTGTTTCTCTGTTATGCAACTTAATTCAACTATACCAAAGTAAATTGGATTAGTACAAAATTGTCAAAAAGACAGAGAAACACAGTTACACTAACAAACATTATTTCTTTATATCGACAATCTCTCATAGAATTTCAGTTTATAAATTGTTTACCTTTTTACATGAGTTCTTATGCGAAATATGACACTCGTAATATTTCAAACAATTGGATGGGTGATTTAGAAACGATAGATAAACTTAATAATATTATTCAGAGTTTGGAGCTGTCTGAAGTTAATCAGTCTGAGTTAGACACAAAATATGACGAAATTATATGTATAATTCATGATGAAATGAACTCTAAACTAAAAACAAACGTAAAACATGTATGAATGGTATGAAAAATAGGGATCACGTCAGTGGTCCGACAGTCATTAGTCCGACAGTCATTAGTCCGACGGTCATTAATCAGACAGTCATTAGTCCGACGGTCATTAGTCGGACATTCATTAGTCCGACAGAAGTGAATGCCTTAGATTGTTTAAAAGTAATTTTTATGCAGCTGCAAAACTCTGGCATATCGATATGCACATCTAAAGAACGTGATCAATAACTGTGTGAATTCTGGATGTAAACAGATAAAAGATATAGTTGTGGCGCCGACCAATTTTACAAAATTATAAGTGAAAAATATCATAAATCTCTGACAACGGGTCGATAATTGCGCAACTAGGCATTGTGATAAAAATAAGCCTATAAAGCTTGGTTGCAGTCGGATCGAAGATATAAACTAGGACTCTCATGTGAGCCTGTATAGCTACATTTTTGTACCCTAGTGTACACTGATTGAATAAGAATTCAGATAGCTTTTATGATTAATCTTAGGCGACAGTCATTTGGTTGTAAAGTCAGTCATCTGGTAGATTGCTGTCATGTTAAAATGCCCAGTAAATATCAACTTGATATATGAGACGGTTTTCAAGAAATAGCAATGTACATTTTCCCATAGGGCCCAATATTGAAATATGATCTCAAGTTGCACCCATCCTGGATCTACGATGGTACTAAAATCATACATTTCTTTAATGACCATCATTTTGACATACCTAGTTAATATCAACTTGATGTATGAAACAGTTTTCATGTAACAATTTACAACATTGTCCTATGTTAAGCTATCCCTTGTGGCAGCCATTTTGTATTTGCATTGGTACAGATATGCAAAACTTGGTAGATGATTGGTCACCATGTTACCATGCCTAGTTAATATCAATTTGATGCATGAAACAGTTTTCAAGAAGTTCCAATTTACAACAGTTTGCAATACGTTAAACTATTTTCAAAGGTGGCGGCCATCCTGGATGAGATGGGAACCTGGTGAAGAGGTATACGAAAAATATTGTATTTCTTGGTAAGCTGGACACTTTTGCTGTTCAAACTTAACCTAAATGTCAAATAGTGTTTGAAATACAAGACAAAGTGTATATAACGAAAATTTGACAAAAAGGCTATAACTCCTATATGGACATTGAGATTTTCTTCGAAATTTCCAGTATTGCCAGGTATGCTGAACATGTTTGCAACTCAAAAAAAAAAACCCCTATGTTCTATATTTAGTAACAGCAGCCATGTTGATTGGTGTACGGACCGAAAAATATTAAACTTGAAAGTGAATGTCCTGGTAATGGTTCACTGGTTCACGCTATGTTTGGTTACAATTGGTCCATCGGCTTTAGGAGAAGATTTTTGAAATTGTTGGTGGACGGACGACGGACGATGAACGCAAATTGATGGCAAAAGCTCACATGACTTTTTAGGCTAGGTGATCTAAAAAGTGGCTCTTACAAAATTCTATAACGGACAGACGGACGATGACATATTGAAGAATGGACGAGTGATTGCATATTGCAAATATGTTCGTTTGTTAATGCTATCTATTGTGTTGAAAAAATTATGATACATAGGTTTTGAATAATTTACTTCATTAGAACATCGATTATCAATTTAAGCAAAAAATATTGAGATATAAGGATAGGATAATTTTGGAGGAAAATCGAAGTTCTCTATGCTTTTTTCAAATTTGCATTTAGACAACAGAATTTCAAATTCAATAAAGGATTATCAAGAATTTCATCAATTCATCAAATTTTGTAGAAATTCTATATATGTATATGAAATTATATTTTGGAAGGGAAAGTTCGGGTAAGTGAGCCAACTTTTCTTATGTATCATGGTGGATAGAATAAGAGAATTCCGAAAGTCAAAGATAGTTTGAAAAACCCGATGAAAGACCATCATAAAGAGATTTTTTACTAAGCTTTCATTGCATGCGCTATAATAAAATTTCTCCTGGCTCAAATAGATTTCTGAATATTTATTTCAATCATGCGCATTTGAACTATTTGAGAATAATACTGAGGCATATATTTCGCCATCACATGATTTGTTGAATTACGTGATTCATTCCAATATATCCCTGCTTTCATTTATAGAATAAAAATATGTGAATTTTGAAAAATAGTCGTAAATATTATCGACGATATCCCATCAAATTGAAGACTTCCTTTCCATGGGCAAAATTTAATTGATTAATCAGAAATTTAATTTATATATATTAAACACTACAAAGGCCCAAAGACCAACACTTTAGATACTGGGGTCTCCCCGTTTTATTTCTCCAATATCAGAAGAACAATTTTCCATAATATTAATAAAAGTGCAGACTAACATGCTAAGGTCACCAACAGAATAGATTTCTATAATGAGTCACATCCTAAACTGTCTGTAAATGGGATCAAGTCAAAATTGAAGGATCTTGGTAAAAAAATATGTGTTTGATCCTGATGACAAAGCTTCCAACAATGTTGCTATCGTGTGAAAGAAATACTATCGACGTCCAACAAAACGAACTGGACAAGTCAAACACTTTCAGATGTACTAATTGGGACGAAAAACGTTAACCAAACAACATTATAATGGTACAGAAATGCTTAAAGTTCCACCTTAAGATAACACCCTGCCTACTATGTATTTGGTTCATAAGCTTCACAAAAATCCTTTCAAGCATTGTTTTATTTCGGCTTCTAGTCTACCACTAATTTATCCGTCCATTTAACTAGTTCACTTATTTGTATAAATGAGTTGGTTATTAAATACTGTGAAAAAAACTCATCAAAACTCTGGTGTAAATTACTTTTGGGTTGTGAAAAATTCTTTTGAAGTTTTAGATAAACTACAATCTATTCAAAGACCAGTTTCATCCATTGACAGTTGTGATTTTTCCATACTTTATACAACCCTTCCACATAATTTGATTAAATCCAAGTTGGGACAACTTATTAAATGGTCTTTAAAATTTTCTGGTTTGCAGTTCATTTGTTCTAACACAAAAAAGATACTTCTCTAATATTACCTACAATCATCATTGTTCCTGGGCATGTGATGATATGATTAATGCACTCAATCTTTTGCTGGACAACATTTTTGTTCGTTTTGGCAACACTATTTAGCAACAGGTCATAGGTATTCCCATGAGTTCAAATTGTGCACCTCTTATTGCAGATCTTTTTT
>MJUU01039474.1:10766-22152 GCA_002080025.1 Modiolus philippinarum
TCTCTTCTTTCGCTTTGGAAGCAAAGCTATGTTCTAATCCAACAATATTTTTTTAGCACATGCGTATATTATTTTACAAAAGGACATTCGTAGTGAACAATTTCACAATTTATTCCATCAATATTCATTTTATTTTGTGTAAATAAATATAATGAATCACCCAAAAATCCACATCAAATAATGACAATTATACAAATTTACAATAGATACTAAATTTAAGACTCGAAACTGAAATTGACATAACCGTAACCTAGCAACGAATGTGTCTTCTCTATGTTGCATATCATGCTCCACGATTTAAATATAAATTTTTTAAATTTTAACGTTAATAAAATTATAGATATGAGTTAAATTCCTCTTCTTTTGCTGTTTATTTTGGGGCTTCAAATATAACATAACTAAGCAGTCATATAAATCAGAAATACAACCAGCTCACACGTTTACCCGCTTCGAATGTAAAATATCCGTATTTACATGCTTTATAACAGATTATTTGTATTAATTCATAAGCCTAGGAGCAACTTGTATTTAAAAAACAACGAATATAGATTTCTTTGTGTCCATTTATGTATGTTTGTATGCAGTATATCGACATATTTCAATTCTAGTGCTCTAGAGCCGCTTCGAATGTTCAAAACTCTTGTTAAATATATTAGAATCGAAATAGATTATTGCAATTGGGCTCTGTGCGAATAAGAGAATGGTCAAACCTTATATTTGTCTTCTTTTTTTGCCTCGCTATAGCTCGGTATAAAATATTGACAAATATAAGGTCTGCCCATGTTCTAATTTGCATAGAGCCCGCTTGCAATAATCTCTTTCTTAATTATCAACTGTGGTAAAATAAAAACTAAAATATATGATAAAAGGGGTGATTTTGATTTCTCTATTATTAATTTCCCTTTACTTGACGGCGACATTCCTCTGGCTCTATCCTATTTTTCAACTAGTACGATTGGCACGCGTTTGTTCTATATACTCTTGACGATTTTAATGAACGTAACCTTACTAACACAGCCAAACCTTTACAACAGGGTTTAAGATTTCAATAGCATGAAATCTTTTTTAAGACATTTTATAATAGATATGAACATTTGATATCTAAACACGGCGTTACTCGCAAACAGCTTATTACTATGGGCATTTCTATTCTCGTTTTTACGGAAATGTTGGTAAAAATGCCAAACACTGATTAATGATCCAGAAAAACTGGGACGTAGCTAACATTCTTTACTTAATTAAGGGATATCGACAGGATGCTCAGATTGCATCCATAAAATTGGCTTTGAGATCTAGTGATCTGAAATTTTACACACATACGAGGGTATGAATGCACGCCCATTTTCAGCTATCATTAACGTCAAATGGTCAAAATTTTGCCATTTATCATCAAAAATATATTACCGTGATTCGTGAAATTACTTGAATTCCGTACCGTTATCGTTATTTGGAGAAAAAATATATCGTCAATCGTCAAGACACATTTTTTTAGAAATATCTGGCAAATTTATCGTGAATGCCTAAAGTTTACCCTTAACGTCATTTAGCCTAATTTTTTACCATTAACCGTCATAATGATATTCATTCCTGTCTTCACATACTGGCCTCTCACTGATACTACCGATGTCTACCGAAGGGAGAGGACGTTTCTAATGTTGAGATAACTTGTGTCCAATCTCTTTTGCATTTGTTTTTGCAAATAAAATATGTTTAATGTAATGTCTACCGAAATATATGATGATTCTTGACCAAACCCTTTAGGGAGTTTTGAGGTCGATTTTTCTTCTGTAGTGCGACACTGTTTTACCAGTAGACAAGGCTTCTTGAGCTAGCCGACAGTTTAGCGGCGAGCACCCCTTGACCCATCTATCAAAATTACGTATTGTCATTTTCTCTCCTTCAAGAATGTGGTCATGGAATTAGTAGTGTACCTGTATTGTGTTTTATTCCTATGTTAATGATACTATTGGAAAACGGGACAGATAGACGGGAGGTTTGGGTACCCATAAATCGAGTGCTGGTACCAATTCCGGATGTCCCGAGTTCCTATCGTTGTTTGTCTTTTGTCTTGTTTGTGTTTTTCCATTGTAGTTCCGCGGCAGGTTATGGCATGTGATTGTAATTTTCAGCAATTGAAGATGTTTCCTGTTATCCTCTCTTTTACATTTATGTTCTTTAGCAAGCTGCTATCTTGGATGTCCTTATTTTGGAAATAGAGTAAAGTGAATATTATCTTAAACTTTCATTTAATTCATAGTTTTGTATAATGTCGGACTATTGACCGTCGGACTAATGACTGTCGTACTAATGACCGTCGGACTAATGACTGTCGGACTATTGACTAATGACTGTCGGACTACTGAGATGATCCCGAAAAATAAACGTAGGAAGATGAAAAAAACCATGGTGGAATGATACTTTAACTTTGCTTTGGAATGAGACCTGTGAAGCTACGCGAAACTGGAGTAACAACGGCAGTAGAATACCGAAGGAACAAAGGGGTGGAATTCACAAAAATCGAAGTCCAAAGACAGGGCAAAAACGAGAACACAGAAAACAATGACGTTAGACCAGAAATTACAACATTCAGAACAAAGGCACTAACAGTGTTAACTCCAGTGAAACTGAGAGTGACATCAGGTGCTCCGGAAGAGTAAGCATGTCCTGCTCTGTTAACAGCACCCGTCACACTGTGAGTGATTCAATCCGGGGAAAATTCAAAGTCGGTAGTCAAATCGGGGAAGACGTGAATCTAGCTGAAAATGTCCACTTTCATTTGGGATACTGACACGTCATATCTTTCAATGATGCTATTGAGACGGCCATAGAATTTCTTGAGGGATGAAATTAACAAAGGTTGAACAAATCCCTGACTAAGCAGCTTTTGGGACAGTGTTTTTGCTCTGTTCAAAAAATCACTGTACAAACTACAAGCTCGACAGTAACGAATCAACTGTGAAATGTACACTCCATAGGCTGTAGAGGTAGGTATATTGCTGCTAAAAAAGGGAAAGTTCACAATTGGGAAATTAAAATCATCACGCTTGTCATATAGCTTAGAATTCAAACGTCTATCTTCGTCAATATACAATAAAAGATCTAAATACGAAACTGAAGTAGGTGTTTCAGTTGTTTCTTTAATTTCAAGCTCATTTGGATAGATCTGATGTAAATAATCCTTTAATTTAGGGTTATTTAGAGAAAGTACATCGTCTATGTAGCGGAAGCTGAAATTAAAGGACTGGGTTAAATGTTTTTGTTTTCTTTGAATAAGCCCTTGTAAAAACTTTGCCTCGTAGGAGTAAAGGAAAAGGTCAGCTAAAAGCGGCGCACAGTTTGTTCCCATAGGAATCCCTATTGTCTGTTGGAAAACACGACCTCCAAATTCGACAAAAATATTGTCGATCAAAAATTTTAACATATTAATTACGTCAGTCTCAGTGTACTTCTTATTTGAATCGGTGTGGTTCTTAACAAAATGTGTCTTGTCTTTCCCTATAACTAAATAGGTGAATCTGCGTTCTCCATTTTTTGTGCAGAAACATTGATGTATCAAATCTGCAATTACCGTTTCCAGTTTATTGTGTGGCAGGGTTGTATAAAGTGTAGAAAAGTCAAAAGTTTGAATGCTATGGCAATGAGTAAGACTGGTTGAGGAAAGCTGTTCAAGGAGATCTTTTGAATTTTTAAGAATCCACATTTGATTCACACCGCTTGTGGAAGCTTTATTACAGTAATTTTTCAGGCCATCTCTGACTGCGGTCAACAAAGTAGTGAGGAGCTGTTAAAGAGGTTTAGTGGTGCATCTGGAAGACCCGGCAATGAATCTCTGTTTGTATGGATTCTTATGAAGTTTAGGTACCCAGTAGATGTAAGGGAGTTGATTGTTTTCATCATTAGCTTTTATGCCAAATGAGTAAATGCCATAATAATAATAAAAAGTACTTACGACACACATTTGTTCAAAAGCGGAAAAGGTTCGACAAAGAATGCCAAAACTCAAAAAGAAAATATTGGCACAAGAACATGTTAATGTTCAAAATAACGATCCTAGCGAATTCTGGAAAAAATATTGGGAAAATTGGAATGGGAAGTGAAAGGCAGAAATCTATACCTATGGAAGTAGTTTTGGACCATGACACTGCTTGTAGTGACACAAATAAAGTTCTTGATAAATGGATACTCTCATTTGGATCTCTTTTGAATTTTTTAATAATGAAAATATTGGTTTTATTTCTTCAGGAAATAATTTGTCTGATGAAAATGTAGATTCTGAAAAAGCAAAAATGGTAAGGTACAAGGTATAGATATGATACCTTTAGAACTGTATAAGAATAATGTTTTCATAGATGTTTTACATGAATTATTAAATATATGTTTAAAGTATTTTCAAATTCCCTCCTTGTGGAGTAAAGGGATCATCACACCTATTCCAAAATGTTCTACGTCAGATCCAAGAGATCCTAGGCCATATAGGGAATAACATTAGCGCCATATTTTTATAAATCATATTGCAGTATTCTAAATAATAGACTTGTATCTTGGCTAGAGTCCAAAAATATAATCCATGATGAGCAAAATGGCTTCCGTAGTAGCAGAAGTGCAATAGATCATTTAAGTACACTTACATCTATTATAGAAACTAGAAAACTGAAAAAAATACCTACCTTTGCCGTTTTTATTGATTTTAAAAAGGCATATGACACCGTAAACAGAAATTTATTATTTAGTCATTTAAATGAACTTGGTCTTACATTTTGTAGTAGACATTTTTTTAAATTATCACATATTGAGTGTACTGTTAGATTAAATGGTCATATGACGGAATGGTTTAGAATTAATTCAGGTCTAAAACAGGGTTGTGTATCATCTCCTGTCCTGTTTAATATTTTTTTTAAATAGCTTGGTTACAGATATACATGTGAAGGCATTAAATATTGGTATTGATATTGATGGTGAAAAGGTTAGCATACTTTTTAATGAAGACGATGTTGTATTAATAGCAGAAAATGAAAACGATTTACAGTTGTTGTTAGATATTCTTAGCATATGGTGTAATCAGAAATTAATGAGTGTTAATTTAGAAAAAAACAAAAGTTGTAAATTTTAGAAATCATTCTGTCAAGAAAACCGAAAAAATATTTTAATATGGTGAGAAACAAATATATGTTGTAAACAGTTATAACTATCTTGCTTTATTATTGAATGAATTTCTTGATTATAATGAAGTGGCGAAATCTGTTGCAAGGTTCTTAGCCTGTTAATTGTAAAAAAAAAGCAAATGGAGGTTTCCAACACCAGACTTTCACAAAACTTCACGATAGTCTAGTATGGTCAGTGATAAGCTATGGTGCTTCAATTTGTGGCACAAGAGATTTTTTCATGTATAAACGCTGTCTAGCACAGGGCTATAATGTTTGTAATGGGTCTCGGTATATACTCCGAATGATGCCATTAAAGGGGATATCGGTTGGAGACCGTTTAATTGGTGCAATAGAAATTCTCTTAATAATAAGAAGAATTGGTGGTATAGAATTATGTCTAAATTTAAAGAATGTAACTTTAATGAATCCACTAATTTAGAGAATCAGTTGTTTAAGCATGTAATTTCTCAAATAGAGAATTTTTTATTTGATAAATATAAAGTTGATTGGCAATATAGAATTTTATCTCAGAATGTTGGTAAAAAGTTGAGGACATATAAATTATTTAAACAAGTTTATGAATCAGAAATGTACTTAAGTAATTTTATTTCAAGCCGTTATAGAAGTGCTTTTGCAAAATTTAGGTGCGGCTTGCCCTCTTAAGCATTGAAACGGGGAGGTATAAGAAAATGGAGGTAAATGAAAGAGTTTTTTTATTTGTAATGATAGTATTGAGGACGAGCAACGCGTGCCTTTTGTATGCAGATTTGCGAGAAAATTTGTTCTGTGAAGCTCATAGAAACTTAAACTTTTTAAGTGGTAACGACAAGTTTATTACCTTTTTAAAAGTACTGATATTTTTTATGTAGTTGCCAAGACCTGTTTTAATATCCTAAGCCGAAGGAATAGTTTTTTTATATTCATAATAGTAATTTTACATTTTTATATATGTAAATGATTTATTGCTAATATATTAGTCTATTTTACTTGTTTATTGTGTATGTATTTGTTTTATCATGTTTTATAAGTAGTGAGACTTTAATAAAATATTGAATCTAAATCTGAATCTGTGATTATGGATAGCTTGAAGGGAGTATGAGCACTGTAGACGAAGTGCAACGCGAGGGTTTCCCTATTTTGGGTTAAGTTCTTTATAGCAAATTATCTGCAATTAAATGCATATGGACTTAAATACCAATTAAATGCAATTGACATAAATATGGAAATTCTCGAGTCGAACTTCATCCCGAGTGATGGGTGTCGGAAAAATAAAATAAGAAATCAAAGTATTTGCTCTTATTCAAATAGGTAGATCAAATAAAGGAAAAGAAGTCATTGGTCCGTTAGCTTCTTTTGTAGATAAACAATTACAAACTTTAGCCGGAACAGGGTTTCTTTAGATTTTTCATTTCCTTATCATTTTTAAAATCTGTGGCAATATAATTAAAGTTTAAAAAACATCTGCATTGCTTTTCACCAGTGTTAATCCTAATTGAATGGATAAAAATTCCGGGCATATCGAAAAATGTTACTTGAATTTGAAATATGACACTCGTACTCCCTAAATAAATAAAGATAAAATACATATATTAAGAGATATGGCCACATAGCCTTGAATTCATTTTCTTCAAAATATCAAATTTGCAAACGCATTAAATCTCTCAAAACTGACTTAAAATGTTATCTGTCAAATACACTATCATAACAAGTAAGTAAGAACCGAACCGTCAGTCAAAAAACGAACAATCTTGGGACAACCACCAAGAAACAAGGATACAGCATGAGTATATGATAGAAAGGAAAAAATAAAGACACTCATTCATATACATTTTATACATGTACTTTAGATAAAAGATTCCTCTGCTGAACTTGTAATTTGAAAGCAATTTTGACAATTTTAGTAAGTTTTTGTTTAAATTACCAAATTACCACCTCCATAACAAAGCTACATTATGAAGAGTCTACATTGTAGACTAATTGAAAAAATTTTTAAGGTAAATGTTTACACACTTGCCAAAAAAGTTTTGGTTGGCGATGACCTTTGACTAGTACGTACTTTCCCAAACACTCTAAAATGGCTGAAATGGGCAGAAAAGGCTGTATACAGTATATTGTTATAGTTAATTAGATATTATTAATATTCTAAAACGCATTGTATTCAATGTCTATATTTTGTAAGGCCCAAATATTATGTAACTTGTTTACAAAGAACAATGGTCAAGGTTATTACACCTTAGAACATGTAGAATCTTCTGGAATTTAAATGTGAATATTTAACACATTAAAATTTCTGGAACAATCTTACATATTGATATAAGTCATGTGATTGTCAGTAAATGGGGGGTTTTCTGGAAGCTGTATATACATTTTATTTATGGTGTATTTGTTCTAGAGAGAATCTCTCATATGATTACGCTATCACACGTTCATATTTTGGCCTTTTTTAATTTTTGTGATCTAAAATTGTTTTTCTGACCACCTGTTTATTGTGCCCACATCTCATGATTTTATTATGCCAAGTTTTCTTACAGTTGGCTCGATGAGTGCCCCGTGGTTGTTTGAATGTTGTGATCGTCTTTTCTTGTCTTTTTGTCGGGCAGTGGATGACAGCGATTGTAAGAATACTTTGCCAGTTAAGCTTGTTTGTTGACGATCCCGCATCCATGGATCATTAGGTTAAAAAGCATGGATGTAGCGTTGCTCGACAATTAGCAATGAATTCCGCTCAAACCGATGCTAGAGGCCGTCTTGAACTTGCTATGAGGTATGATTAAAGCTCATTGTTGAAGGCCTTATGGTGACTTCAAGATGAAGAACAACAATAAAAGCGTTGTTCCATTGCTTCTTATAACCATGTATTTGTAGAGGCTTAGTCTCATTTGCATTTACTCCATATCCCTTCATTGTTAATCTTGTTAAAGAATATTCTAGTTACATTGTATATATAAATATAAGTTAGCAGAAAAGGGTGAGGCTGTCAGTTCAATACGTTTATACAGGATTATTAGGCACATCTTTTGTAATGGAAATGGACGTCAGTTATTGAGAATTTATTATGGATTATTTAGTGAGGATTTTAAGGAATATTCATCTGGATATTTTTTTTGTGGACTTCAGTGGATTATTTGTTGGATATATATTTGCACTTTATTATTGTCAGATAAGTTTTATATTGTATATTAAATTTTAAAATAATATTGTTTATGTCATATTAAAAAGTTAATTTGAGCCAATTTTGTTTTATTATTGCTGACGTTTTACAGCTTATATCTACCTCATAACAATATACAACCATGCAGCCCGCCTCGCAAAAACTAGCCGATACAATTTTTATAACAATTCCCTCTCAAAGACTTACTGATGCAATTTGTTATAACAGTTCCCTTCAGCGTCTTATTTTTTTTAAAAGTTTTGCTGTGATGGTAAGGTTACGATCATCAAATCCGAGTAGAACAAACGCGTGCAAATCGTACCATTTGTAAAATATACACCCGTAGGAAGGAGCTAGAGGATGCAGAATGATATAAAATGGATGGATCACAAGCTAAATAAATAATTAAATGAAAAAAATCTTTATTTCAGTAGGATAGCCCATAAAATGTAATACAAAAAACATAAAGGGTACAAACTTTTATATATTGCGATTGTAAACAAAATGGCATATCTAGGCAGATTATTACTGGGTATTAACAAAAATCGTAAAGTTCAGAAATTAGAATCCAAATGTACATGGATGTAAAAAGGGTCGAGTATATGTGTAAGAAATAGAACGGGAAGATGTATGGGGTTTGCCACAAAGAATTGCGATAGTTATTGAAATCAAAATATTTAAAAAAGAGAGAGAGAGAGAGAGAGAGAGAGAGAGATATCCAAATAATAACATTATTTTACTAATAAATAATAATAGGTGGTGTAAATAACAAAATACTGAAGTTACTGTAAATTTATTTTCTGCATATGCACATTTCGACAACTTATGTCTCATCAGTGCAGATCAAATCAAAACATTTGGAAATCCATGAACAGAAAAACATGTTAAATTAACTAAATACCGAAGTAACTGTGAATTTCATTTCAACATATGCGCATTTCGACAACTTATGTCTCTTCAGTGCAGATAAGATATAAACGTGTGTGGAAGACTATAAACTCAAAGATGTTTAAAAGCTGATAGAGAACAAATAACCAAAAGGATCTAAATAGAAAAGCCAAAATTCAGCTAAGGACAGAGCTATGCATGAGGGAGATACTCCCTGGTTTTAAAAAAATGCAAAAATTACATATTGCAAGTTTCAATACAATCGGTTTTCGGGTCAGCACCGAAGTACTGACCCAAAAAAGTAAATGTGTTTTGAGTTTGTCAAAAAATATTCCCAATTCCATTTCCTTTCTAATTTGTACATTTACAAACACGTGTTTACATTGATAAGAAAAAACATTAAGGGGATTTGGGTGCAAAATAAAAATAAAACACACGGTAATAAAGAAAATTGACAAAACAAAAATTCAAAGCACATAATACCGGAACGTATCAACACGTGGTCGTGTTAACAATGAATGCTGAAGGGTGGGTGTTTTAGTGTTTTATTTTTTTTACTTATATGCTAATAGGAAACAAGCAGATATATATGTTTTCGTTGTGATGGTGTGGGTTGTTATAAATGATGATTTGGTAAATAATGGCTAATCATTATTTCCTATAATAACCATTTGTTATTTTGTTATTTTATAAGTATGTTTTCTTCACAGATTGTGGTAATCATAATAAATTACAATTTATTACATTATAGTAATAAAAAATAATTTCGTAGATCAATACATAAAGTCATAGACCTCAAATCCTTTGCTTACATTATATTATGCAATCCCTTTCATTTCATTTACCTAAGGGATAAGATGTTAACACCAAAATACAGTCCATGTAGGTTTAGTTCTGCAGAATCTATATTTCGACCATATATGTCTCTTCTGTGCATGTAAAATCACACATATCCTTTCGTAAAATAGGCAAGGTACACAATAAGAAGCATATATCAGAGTTGACAGAATTAGTAGAAACAGCCCAGTGGACATAAAAATAGCTATACATTTAACCAAATGAGTACAATGAAATGCTAAACATTTTAACATAGAATCTAAAGATATTCAGTATTATAGTTATTCGGTATTTCCTGTCATTAAATAAATGTAGTGTCTAACAATAATTTAAAAAAGTGTTGTAAGATGGGGACAGCCAGATTCTGGTTTTTGTTTTCGGTCTTTCAACTTAAAAAAACAAACCAAATGTTTTCAGTCAAAATACCTTAATACAGCTTACATGATATCTTATTCGTGCAAAGGTCTGTCCTTGGCTGATTTTGCCTCATTTTAACATCAAAGAGAATGATATGTGACACCGGTCTGATAAATGACGGGTCCTGATGAGATGAATCATATTTTTTAGATATTTAAATGAGGCCCGTCGAATGTTTCGGATAATACGGTCTTTTATATACAATGTGGGTTAATTATGAAATTCCAAATTCTTCAGAATCGGTTATTAACACAAATATAAACAACTGCAAAAGTGAGGCAAAGCACAGTGCGAAAAATTAAAGTAACAAGATTGCTACGCGTAGCTATGTCCCCCGCCGCTGCAGTAAAGTCGATATAGTCCCATTTTTCATGTAAAATTTTGCGAACCAAAATGGCGGCAGGATATGATTAACTGCATTAGGTGGCAAACAGCCAAGCAAAATTTCAGCAAAATCCCTTAATTGGATTATGACGAGATGTGTCCACAAAGTCTTCCTATGTTGTAGTATGCATTAAGTCGATAAAGTCCCATAACTCCCGTAAAATTTGTCGAATCAAAATGGCGATGTGATATGATCAAGAACATATGGCGACTAACAATCTTGTAAAATTAGAATGGATTCGGACTAGCAGTTTCTGAGGAGTTGTATCCACAAGATTTGCCATTGTATAACAATGTGGAAATAATCGAAGTCACATCACTCCCACAAAATATAACGAAACAAAATAGGGATGCGATATGATCTAGTATTAATGGTGACTAACAATCCTGTAAAATTTGAATGAATTCTGACCAGCGGTTTCTGAGGAGTTGCATCCACAAGATTTGCCATTTTATACCAATGTGGAAATAATCAAAGTCCCATAACTCCCACAAAATTTGACAAATCTAATTGCCGATGCGATATGATCTAGTACTAATAGTGACTAACAATCCTGTAAAATTT
>MJUU01039474.1:29802-61213 GCA_002080025.1 Modiolus philippinarum
GTTCACATATATTATTGATACCTTCTTGTAAAGATATTGTTGTTTTTGTGCCTTTTTCAAAAACACAAAACGGACCTAAAGAAGAAGCATATTAGACGTGCTCATGTTCATATTGATAATTTAACATTTCAGAGCTTATTCCTGCATGAAACATTTTAATGAAACATGAGATGGACATTCAATGAATATATATATATGTATATATATCTGCCTCCTTTCTCGCTCTACAAAACATTATTTAACTGCTTGCAATGTTTTTATCTTATCAAAACTATTTTCTAATATTGAAATTTTTGTTCTCCTTTGAAACAAGTCTTCTAAACCTGTAGTCAATAAATCTGTTATTTGTTAATATTTTCTATGTATCACAATCAATGAAATAAAATTATATAATAAAAATGCCTGCAAAGCAAATTACATAGTCCGTCTTATATGATGAAGGGTGCTAAAAACCTTGAGTAGTAACAACCAATGTTTAACAGAATTTTAACTGAGAAGACGTACTGTAAACGCAGAAATATTCTAGGTTAATTGAATTTCGTTTATTTCGTGGATAAGAATTATCAACGAAATTGAATCCAGCAATATGAATATACTATGCATTGTATCAATATCACGAAAATTTGTCCACACGAAATAGTTTTAACAGTTAAATTCATAAAATGTTATTCCTATAAAAATAAAACAACGGCAGTAGAATACCGAAGGAACAAAAGAGTGAAATTTACAAAAATCGAAGTCCAAAGACATGGCCAAAACGAGAACACAGAAAACAATGACGCCAGATACAAAACAACGACGCTAGACAGACACAAAGCACAGAAACAGAAATCACAACATTCAAAACAAAGCACAGTGTGAACCCCAGTGAAACTGAGAGTGAAATCAGGTGCTCCGGAAGGGTAAGCATGTCCTGCTCTGTTAACAGCACCCGTCACACTGTGAGTGGGTCAATCCAGGAAATTGTCAAAGTCTGTAGTCGAATCCGGGAAGACGTGAATCTAGCTGAAAATGTCCACTTTCATTTGGGATACTGACACGTCATAGCTTTCGATGATGTTGTAGTGACAGCCATAGAATTTCTTGAGGGATGAAATTAACATAGGTTGAACAAATCCCTGACTAAGCAGCTTTTGGGACATATCGTATTATATCTTGTCATATGTTTCAAAGTATGATAGAACAAAGATAACAGTAAATTTGATATGATCGGTGTGATATTTTATGGACAAAAATTATAACAACTGGAAGAGTGCAATTAAAAAAACCAAAAGGAAAATGACTTGTTTTATGTTGTAAGGCATAAAACAAGTCATTTTTCTAACCGTAAAAATCCTTATAAATTGCATTAAGTTTACATGTACAGTACTCTGAAAATTCAAGTTGGCAGATTTTGTGATCCCTAAGTGATCCTTTTGCAGTCAATGATTGCAATCAGTGATTGTTTTTTTGGTTTTTTTTCTCGTGATCATTGATCAAACAAGTACACGTGATCAATGATCCTATAAAACTATGCAATCCTTGACCGCAAGATTGTTATCCTTCATCACAAGGTTGCAATCCTTGAGCGCAAGAATGTAAACTAAGTCGTGATCCTTGATCGCAAAGCTTTGATCATTGATCACAAGAAGTTGTGATCCCGGATCACATCAGCATTGTAATTTATTAGATAATTATTGATAAATAATTCACCCCATTTTAGAAATAGAATTAATTCACTAACTGTTTATATGGTTACTTCCCATTATTGAAAGATTATGACAGAAGTAAATTAAATAATTTAGGTTAATTGCAAAATATTTAATTATATGCAACAAGGCGATAATCTGACAATATAAAGATCTGAATGTAAAAGAAAAACAGTATATATAAATGTTACATTATATTAAGGTTTCAGTAAAAATAAGGAATGGGTGAACATTTTTAACCAGATTTTTTATTTAATGAGGTGTCGCGCTGCTCAGGTAAAACAATCTTTTACGTTTTCTGTACATTAAAGCTGCAACAACAGGTATATATTGTATCTAAATACATGAAATCATTATGCTAAACTCCTCACAGGAAGGGATCTTGGTGGAAGCTGTATACTGTATACATAACTTACTTTGTCAGTTGGTGATGGGTCTGGAGCTGGCATGTCAGTTAACTGTTAGTAGTCTCTTGTGATTTCATGTTTTTGTCCGTATATTTAGTTCTTTCAGTTTCATTTTTCACAATTGACTCAGTCCTGTTGCCAACTGAATTTTACTGTTGTTACGATTGTTTTTTGATTTATCACATTGGCTGTAGGGGGAAGGTTTGGATCCAGTAAAACTAGTTTAACCCCGCCGCAGCAGGTTTGCGCCTGTCCTAAGTCAGGAATTTATTAAGCCTTTGTGTGTCTTGTCCTTTTTCTAGTTAGTTTACTTTATGTCTATAGGAGTCTAGGATGATGTTTATTTCGCTGGACTTGATTGCTCTTTGTTCAGGGGCCGACTCCGACCTGCCGTTGGGTGTGGGGTTTTCTCACCGTTCATTGAAGATCTTATGGTGGCTTTGAGTTGTTATTTTTCCCCTTTGGGTCGTTGTCTCTTTGACACATTCCCCGTTTCCCTTCTTTTTTCTATTAATGATATTGTAAACTTGATTGTTTTGTAAAATTTAAACTGATTACGCACCAGCTCCGCTATGTGTAAAATTTATCCAAAAATAATAATACTTAGTAAAAATTAACGAAAAGAAATAGATTTATCTTTTGAACAGTAACAGAGACATATAATTAATTCGTTTCACATGTCTCTGACAATAATGAATACAATAAAATTAAATTCATTTATTAAAGCAATTATATTTCTAATAAATCCATTAATAAAAAACAATTGTACTTTTAACTGGACATAGCTGTAAAAATAGCTTTACGAAGATGGGTAGTAAACATGCAATGCAACTCCCGATAACTTTTGATATAAAGAAAAATGTGGACAGAATTTGCAGTTTAAAATTCTATATTTTATCAACTTCACTCGCAAAATAGTCATAGATATTACACTACTTGCAATTCTTGTGATCCTTGATCTCAACTCCTGTGATCCTTGATTACAAATCCTGTGATCCTTAATTCCAAAGCTTACGATCCTTGATCGTACCTCCGACAATTATTGATCACAACACCTGCAATCACTGATCACAACTTTTACGATCATTGATCGGACGTTGTGATCAACGATTATAATTCTTTTTGTGATCCTTTTGTGATCCCTAAGTGATTCTTTTGCAGTCAAATTGCTATGTTGAATTTTCAGGGAACTGTATACTTTAAATACTATACTTGCATACTTTTAATACTTTAAATACTATGCCTTCATGGTGAAGAACAATAATGAAAGCGTTGTTCCATGTGCTTAATCTTACAATGTATTAAAAGTGATTTTTTTTCCAATGTACGTTTACTCTTTATACCTTTATTTGTTCCTCCTTGCAGTGTGGAGTCCGTAAATGATTCCCCTTGCTTTAGGTTTATGTTTTTTTTTATTTTGTCAGTTATGATGTACTTGTTCATGTGAAAATTTCTCATATGAATGCATAATCAAAACTCAAAATATGGATTTTTGTTTCGTAAAAACATTTAACTTTTTTTCTGGCCATCGGTATATATATTACCTACAACTCCCGATTTTACTTGTTAAGTTTTCTTTCAATCAACTAGATGAGTGCCCTGTGATCGTTCATATGTTGTATTGTCATTACAATAGAAGATCTTCTTTGGCCATTTTGATCTTATCATGATTTTGACAGGCTTTACACAATTTTGTTAAGACAGTGTAAGATTTTAAGTAAATTTTAAAGATAATTGATTTCAAGGACGATCAGAACTTGTTTTGATAGTTTAAGATCAATTAAAATTCACTTGTTAATCGCGTTCAAGAACGATCAAGACGAGTTAAGATTAAAATTGTGAAGATTTAACAAGATCTCTATTTGATCTTGTTTGATCGGAAAAAACTTAAAATATCTTCATTGCCCTTGAACGCAGTTATCTTGTTTGATCTTGATAAACTGAACAGGTCTTGATTGTCTTTGAAAGCAATTATCTTGAAATACGACTGAATATCTTACACTGTCTTACAAAACTGTGTTAAGTCTGTCAAGATCGTGGTAAGATCAAAAATGGCCAAACAAGATCATAAGATATCTGCTAGTGTTAGTCCCTTTGTCGGGCAACGAATGGCAGTGCTATTGAGAGTACTTTGTCCGATATGATATGCTTGTTGACGACCCCGTATCCATGACAAAACAGATGTTAAACAGTGGATACATGGATATTGTGTTGTTTAACATTTAGCAAGTGAATTCCGCTCAAACCGGTACTAGGGGACGTCTTACGTCTTACTATGAGGTAGGAGTATGTGCTCTTTGTTGAAGGCCTCTTGGTGACTTCAAGATAAAGAACATCAATGAAAGCGTTGTTCAATTTGATTAATCTTACCATGTATTTACAGGGATTTTTCCCATTTACTCAATATCCCTTTATTTATTCATGTAATTTGACGTTATATTTTTCACTCAACAACAAAAGAAATGCACCACTAACGTGTATTTCTAAATACTTTAAAATTCAACAGCAAATATCTCTTCAAATACTTGCTGGAACAACTTGAAATTTATTTTTCACACATTGTTTCTCTTATTATAAATTCAATTTTTTTTAGAAAAAAATGAAACTTTTTTGAATTCTGAATTTCATTTTCTAAAAAAAAACACGTTTCCCCCAAAAATGCAAATATTGTTGAAAAGGATGAATTTTGAGCCTTTTGTGCTCCTACCTGTAAGATTTTATAATTTTTTTTTGTAACTTTTGACAATACAACTTCCAAACAAGCTCATTCTGAGGAAAGCAATTCTTTGACTTTTGTTCTCTCAAACATTCAACAGAAATCGTTGCTGTGAATGAAAATGGTGAATGTTTTGACAACAATTGACTTGCTTGTTCTGGATATTTGAAATTTAAAAATACATAAAGAAGGCTTATTTGGCTAAAATATCTATGGAACTAGATGGTATTTAAAAAATGTGCGTTTCTTGTGTTGTTCAGTATATTATATTGAAAAATGAAAGATTATTTTTACTAACGGAACAATTATACATTGTCTCTTAACATTAAAGTTCAATTTTTGGAAAATGAAGAAATAGTATGTCAATGTGTAAAATATTTCTTCCAATGGATGATTGATTGATTGATTAATACCTAACGATTGTCGAGTATTCAAAGAAAAAGTTACGAATATTCACAATATGGGCTAATTTGAAAGATCTTATTGTTGTCATTAAAAAAATCGAAGTAATAATCAAACAACTCCTTGAAACCAAACATTCAATTACATTTTTTACGAAAAAATATGGTATAAATGAACATGGGACCATAATACATATGTTAACTCCAACTGCATTAATTTTAATGAGCTGTATGGCCATTTCGGAAATTATTTCCTCATCAGCAGCACTAGAACCAAAACAAACGAAATCCATAATTTAAAAGAAAATGTTTAAAATGCATAAAACCAAACGAAATCTGAATAATCAGTAATATCAAATATAGCTCAGGACAAGACTACGATGGAGGGAGTCAATCCTTCGGTTTTAGAATTTACATAAATTTAGATAATAGTAATTGAACATGTCTAAATTGGGACAACATGGGAAGTCAATAAAAAAAAATGCAGACAACACAAAACTTAGATAACATGAAAGCAATACACAAAAAAATTTAAAAAAATCATACAAAATGAAAACAACATAATATACTACTTCTAACAGTTTTTAAATTTTATAAAATTCAGGATATGCTTACCTTTCCGGAGCACCTAGTGTCTATTTGGTTTTTATGGGAGTTTTGAATCTGTGTTTATATTTAGGAAACACTTAAAATTAATAAAAATTACAATCACACACCACAATCTACCAGGGAACTGTAGGAGAAAAACAATAAAAGACAAACGTAGACAAAAATAGGAACTCGAATAGCCGGTCTTGGTACCGGCACTAGAAAAAAAGCAAGTGGTAGGGTTAAAACGGTTTATGGGTACCCCTTTGTCTATCCGAAATGTAACAACCAAAGCTACTAAAATATAACAATATCATGTTCTTCTTTCATAATTGATGATGTTGTTATACCAAATCTATTTAGAAGTATTTCAATTGAAGTTCTATACGTAAGAAGGCTTGATATTATAGTCAACGGAAATTATGTCCTTAGGTAGCTGTCAGTAACTGCGAGCATTTATCCGGGCAGTACCTGTGTGTATTGTCTTCATGTTTTATGTACTTCATTGTAAGGGTACTCGTCTTGATATGTTGAACTTTTTTCTAGTTTTATTTTTACAGTGAGTCTTTTTGAGTATTTATTTTTACCCATTCACCACACATAGGGGGAGGGTTTGGATCCAAGAAAACAAGTTTAAGCCTACCGCAATTTTTGCGCCTGTCCCAAGTCAGGAATATGTTTTTACATCTTGTCCTTGTCTTCGTTTAAAATTTTAGTTTCTTGATAAGGTTATTGGATGTGGTTTGTTTCCATTGATTTATTCACTTTTTTTACCTTTTTGGGGCCATTTAGGGCTTGCTATATAGTGTGAGGTTCCTCACTGTGTTGAAGACCGTACGTGACCCCTAGATGCTTTGTTTTAGGTCCTTTTAACCTGGATATGGGATGTTGTTTCCTTGACATTTACCCAATTTCCTTTCTTTTTTCATAAAATGACCAGAACAATACATTGTCATATCAATCAAAGTATCATAAAATTTGATATATACTTTTTGTGCATGACCGTTTTAAAACTTTATGGGAAAAATGAAATTATCTGGTATTCTAAGATTGAAAAAATTTCAAAGAACAAAAGATATTCAATTTAGTTTGTCGTGTGCTATTTTTCCTTCATGGTTTTTGTTCTAAGGTTGCTGAATTTTTTTTTCTTCAGATGGTCATTTTGACAACATTTGCATCTTCAGTACAGATCGAATCTAAAATATTAAATATTGCAGAATAATTTTACCAAACGTCACAAAATATCACATACTGTCACCAAAGTCAAAAAATATATCCAGGAGTTCGAACGAAAAGTAGGGTTTTTGTGCAATATACTAGGCTTAACGGAGAACGGAGGAAGACAAGGGGTTACCGATCTGTATAAACCACAGAATTTAAATCTTACTTTAAATACATTATTTATGCTAAAATGTATGCAATTTGCATATTGCAACATACATTTCCTTCAAAAGGATATTATGAAGTTATTTTTTTTCATTATTAATGACTGTGTTAAAATTGCGGACTGAAAAATGTACTTTTCATACCTTTTTAATGCTAAAATTCATAAAATTTCGACTTCGCGAATTATTAAACTCATTCGAATGGATATTATGAAGTAAAATTTTCAAAACAAAGAATTGTTTTTGTCATTTTTAAAGATTGAGTTTGAAAAGTTGATTAATAAATTTACTTTTAATACCTGTTTTATGCTAAAGTTCCTGTTTTTTAATCACAACATATCAAACTCCTTCGAAAGGATATCATGAAGTAAAATTTTCAAAAGCCTGTATCATTTTTAAAGAGTTAGTTTACATCAAATACTAAAAATCTTACTTTTGATACATTATTTATGCTAAAATGTATGAAATTTGCATATTGCAACATATAAAGCTCCCTGGAAGGGGAATTTTGAAGTTATTTTTTCAAAACAATGAATTGCTTCTTGTGATTTCTAAAAACTGAGTTTTAAAAACCACTGACTTAAAAAAAAATACCTTTCATACTTATATTATGCTAAATTTCATGTTTTTTTTAGGAACAAATCAAACTCCTTCGAAACGATATCATGAAGTCAACGTTCAAAACACTGATATTTTGTTGTTGTCATTTTTAAATGCATAACTATCCCTGCCCAAACAGAACTTTAAAACAGAGTACACGTCAAACTATATGAAAATAGAGATTTATTAAATTAAATATTTTTTTAAATAGTAAGTATAACACGGCGCTATTCACAACTGTTTACTGATTAAGGAGAACTTAGAAAGTTGAAACTATCGAATCCTCCAATGACCCAGAAATCGGATGTCCAATAATTAAATTCGCGCCCCAAAAGTGTCACAAGCACAACTCTTTATAATATCAAAATACATATAATAAATAAAATTTGCGAAAGTTGCATGGAAAAAAAGAGAGAATTATATACAATAAACAATATAAACGATTTTGACTGGTTTTATTCAATTCTGAATACCTGTTTCCGCTTGTAATTGGATGAACGTTAAGTATGAAATAGCGATTTCTGTTTTTCGTTTCTCATTGGCTAAAACTATGAATAGCATTTTCGGTTTTAACTCGAATTTTCGATACCGATTCGACGGAAACTGGGATTTTCGTCGAAAACAGCAGTTTGATAATTATGACTCATAAACAAAGTTTGCTCCGTTTCTTATTATTATTATTGAGCTTGCAGTATGCGTCTTCCTAACAGAGGCGACACGTTTGCCGTGTGTCGATACCGATCGTTGATGGCTGACGAGATACTTTTCGTTCGAAATACTAGGTATACCCCATTTTTGAGACTCTCGCGAGTCATATATCATAGCATTCGTTTCTTAGCGAATAAACGTTAAAGAACAATAGTTCCAGAAGGAACAAAAAGTATGACAATGCTTATGTTTCGTCAAGCGGAACGTTTTAAGGCGGATAAAATATAAATTTGACAAGTTGGTTAATTACTAGTAAAGTACAGGCAACACTGTATGATTGAATGAATAATGTGTAACGTCTGCTAAGTTATATATCAGCTGTATCAGGCTAAGGTAAAGTCACTATTAGGCCTATACTGGAAAACTTGTTCGGTTGAAATTTCTAGATGTAATGGGAAATATTGGAAAACGAACTAAAAGTGACAATACTATAATAAAATTTTAGAAAACAAATGTTCAAACACATGGCCTCAATTTTAGTCAACTCAAGTAGACTCTTAATAAAATGGAGAATGCACAAAAACAAAATAAAATTAAAAAAATGGACATCACATTAATTGAGACAATATAAAGAAGAGAGAATTTTAAATAGAGTCAGCATAAAAATTAAATAAAGCCAAAAAAAATGTCTCTATAAAAATAGAACAATATAAAACAGAAAAACAGCCAATATATCGATGACGACAATACAAAATAAGGACTGTCACAGCACAAAAATAGAATTCTTTAAAAATGAGATTATTCGAAATACCTCAAATCAATTGTCTTTTTGAAAATGTAGTCAACATAAAGAAGAGGCCACAACAATATTTGAAGAACACTCATCACAGAGACAAAACTAACAGAAAAAATGACTATTTAGTCCGCATTTTAGCCTTGCAAAGGACATTGTATAACAATTCCTAAGGTAATTACACTGGTTCTTTAATGTGTCCAAAGTTTGACATCTACGTCCATAGAACCCGTGGACGCAATACAGACAAATATTGTGTATGTTTAAAATTTAACCATGAAAATGGTCACATAAGACAAGTGGTCTTATTATCTATTAGCCCTACGAATTCTGCGATAATAAAAAGGGTGATATGTATTTTTTCCGTTAGATTCAATCTGAAAGACATGCGAACTCTTTACATCGTGACACGTTCAGATTGTGATAAGATAGTGCGCGCTGTCTATCATATACACTATCCATCTATTGATTGCTATGGTTTTTGTCTTTATATGTCATTCTCTATCTATTGCTATACATATAAAATTATTATTGTGTGAAAGAATGATTGGGAAGGAAACCGCATGAACATTAAATTTAGTTTTGTAATTGATCATTATTGTTGTACAACGTGTAATCATGAAAAAAGTAGTATGCACTACTTATTATTGATAATTATTACACTTTCTGTAAGAAAGTTAATTTTCAGTAAAACAGTTTTTATAGGTGCTAGGGGCCGTCTTGGATTTACTATGAGGTATGAGCAAAGCTCATTGTTGAAGGCCTCATGGTGACTTCAAGATGAAGAACAACAATAAAAGCGTTGTTCCTTTGCTTGTTTTTTACCATGTATTTGTAGAGACTTTGTCTCATGTGCATTTACTCCATATCCGTTTATTCACCATTTATAATATATTGCATTAACTGCATTATTGCAATAGTAAGCACTGCTGTTGCGAAACAATATTGATATCTACATGTACGCCAATCATCATCAGTCATTACGTGCTGGAGACAGATTAATTAGTCTGATCGAAAAGTGGGTGGGTCTTATCCGTGTCTCGATTTCGCTTGATGATTCTTATTGTAGAATTCTGTAGTCATTTAGAATTATTTATATGTCTCTGCAGCTGGTTTTGCAATAGTCAGATGGTAAACTGAATTTATTTGTAAAGGCCTGACTATTTGATTTTTTTAAGAGGCCTACCGTGTTCCTTTTTTTCCGGACACCATACCCCTGTGGAAAAGACTTTCTTCCCCAGTATGTTCNCCCCCCCCCCCCCCCCCCCCCCACGAATTATAAGAGAGGGTACAATCCGTCCAGTTTCGATTAACATCTTTCGCCGTTTCTAACAGCATTGAAAATATTCAGCATTTCTTCAATATTAACAGCATGCACCTGATGTTCTCTCGCCCACATCAAAGTACGAGAAGCGTACATTGTCCTGAGAAATAGTGTCTTGGTGTGTTATATTTGTTTTAACCCCCCCCCATCTGAGAGATTACACAAATAATCACATCCGCGCTTTACGCCGTCCTCAGACTTTATCTCAGGGAAATTGTAAGGCCTGACAGTATTTTATGGCCCACAGTAGTCAATGTTAAAGAATATAATTTCGTAAGATTGGCAGTAGTGCACTCTCCTTCAGGTCTTTCACTATTGTCCTTGCACAATATTTTATCACCCTGGCTACTATTTTTGCATGGTTAATGCAAAACACAACATTATCATATAAATAAAAGATACTGTAAACGTATTTAATTTCGCAGTTGCTAAATTTCGCTTTCTGTCTGTCTAGCGTCGTTGTTTTGTGTCTGGCGTCATTGTTTTCAGTGTTCTCGTTTTGGCCATGCCTTTCGACTTCGATTTATGTAAATTTCACTCCTTTGTTTCTTCGGTATTCGATTGCCGTTTTTTCGCGGTTTCTTGAACTGGGGCTTATTCCTGGGTACCAATTTTCGCAGTTTTTATGAATAGCTAAAAAATTGTACTATCTGAGATGTTCGCGGGTATTAATTTTCGCTGTCTTTTGTCAATCGAGAAAATAGCGAAAATAACTACGTTTGAGGTATGTGTTCCAAATATTTATTTACAGTAGGATACACATGTTTATTGTATTATATGTGTTTTGGCATTATGATGTTATGTACTGCGATTCCCATTTTCAGCCACACTAAACTGCCACTTTGTATTTACCGACGTTGTGCATTTGTTTACCTTTAAGTGCTGAATACTAAATTCTGGAGTAGATAGGGAGTATTGACTCACAGATTTTCTGTTACTTTTGCTTAGGCATGGTCTTCGTTGCATTAGTTGTCTAAATGTCTAAAAACTTAAATACAGAGCTAGGTCCTTAAGATTAAGTTTAAGTATGAATTAACACCGGTTAATAGTTATTTTTTCTAAATTAGTTCATTTGTTTTAAAAAAAATCCGGATTAATGCCTCAGTTAAGTGGACTGTCTGTGAGTACTTCCTTTAACAAGTATTTGGAAAATCTTAAATAAATTTGAGATTGATAAAATTTGCAGTCGTTGCTGGTTTTGATCTTTTGACCCATTATACATAGTATTTGGATGGTTCGTCCTTCAGTTGTGCATCTACACATCTTAGTAATAAATTTAGAAAATGTTCAAAAAATATGCATAGATTACTTAAAATATAAAAAATACAGCAATTGGAGTCCTGCTGCATGGTCATTCCGACATTATGTCGTGCGCATAAACTCTGATAATGTTATGATTTAAGTATTCACATTTTCTTTTCAATTTAAAAAATAGATACCGGTGCTAGGGGCCGTCTTGGATTTACTATGAGGTATGAGCAAAGCTCATTGTTGAAGGCCTCATGGTGACTTCAAGATGAAGAACAACAATAAAAGCGTTGTTCCTTTGCTTGTTTTTTACCATGTATTTGTAGAGACTTTGTCTCATGTGCATTTACTCCATATCCTTTTATTCAACATGTAATAGGAAACACCTACAATGGCTGAAAATGATGAATACATGCCACAATCTGCTAGGGAACTACACAGGAAAAACAAGAATAAGACAAACGTAAACCACGACTAGAACTTGGGACAGCCAGACTCCGTACCGGCACTAGCAAAAGCCAGTGGTAGGGTTAAACAGGTTTATGGGTACCCAAACCTCAACTTTATCGCTGCCATGTCCCTATATGAATAAACATACGAATAAAACCCAATACAGGTAGACTACTTACTCCATGACAACAATCTTGAAAGGAGAGAAAAAATGACAATACGTAATTTTGAATGATGGGTCAAAGGGTGCCTGCCGCTACACTACCGGCTGTGTATTGAGTGAACGGACACAATCTCTTAACTTCAAGTTTGGACGATGTTAATCCAATGGCAATGCCATACGTCTGTCAGTTAACAAAAATGTGTTTCATGTATTAATTAACCTGCATTTAACAACTTACAATTTTTTACTAAAAATTCAAAGGCCGTTTTAAAAAGAAAGTATTTTCTCGATATGCAAATTGTTCACGTAATATACCAAAATGTGACGCAAAACGATAGCTAAACAGACGTAATAACATAATATTTATTTTATACTAATGGCAATCATATTCATGAGGCGATAAAGTGGGTGGTCAATTATGTCATTTGTAATAATTAGAGTCATAATAACCCACTATCAATTATATTTACACATTTATACTATCTTAAAATAAAAAAAGAATATTGAGCATCGAGGTCACCGTGCACGTGGCATTACGTACGAGTGTCAAATCCCATCTTAAAAAAGAAATTGTTATACACAGTACTAATATTAAAGCAATTATTGCTTTTTGCATAGGGTCAATACGGTGTTATATCGACCCGAGCAACGCATTTTTAACGCAAACATTTATTTTATTTTTTGTTTTTATGCCTCAATGTCGAGGATCGGGACTATATCTTTCCCGTCATGTCTGTCTTTGTGTCTGTGCGTCCGAAATTGTAACTTATATTAAAGGTTTTGAAATAAATGAAATAGACTTTTCATACTTGGCAAGTGCATAGGTCTAGTTAAAAGGAACATATGCCAAAAAGGGTCAGGACAAAGGTAAAGGATACAGAGCACAAAAAGCATGACTTGAAGTAAAGGAGCTACTTGTGAGGTACCCTTTATCCTTTCTCTCACCCCTCTTTCCTGTCCCCCACCCCGGTCTCTCTACCTTCTCCTTTTCTCGTCCCCTTTCTCCTGCCCCTTTTCTGCTTTACCCTGTCTCTTTTCTCCCGTCCCCTTTCTCAGGGTCTCCCTTGACCCTGTCCGCCCTATCACTGGTGGCATATTAGGTGTTTCAGTTTCACAAACACATCTTGTTGCTAACGTACTTTCTTTGTTATATTTCATTTTACCCATTTCATTCGTAAATATATAGAAACGGAACGCGTTTCATAAAATTCAATATTGAACAGTAAAGCAATGCGAATCGGTGGTAATTTTTATTTCTTAATTATTTCTTCCTTTGTTCATCCTCTTTAACCTTTACTTATAATGAGAAACATTGGTCGGTTATCTCCCTGTACCAAGTTAATTTTTTACGGTTCAAAGTGGAGGTCAATTTAATTAGCATTTCAATAGCTTCTTTTGATATTTAAATAAAAATCATCTCCCCTTTACCTAAATATAACTTACTTGGTACAGCGAGATAACCGACCGAGGTTTTCCTTAATCATGGACCGATCGTTATGTTTTGATTTAAATTTGAACTTCAAGAAAAAATTTCAAAACGTCTACAGTTTCAGAACATATTGTGAATGGCAGTCTTGCCAGGGAATCGACACAAATAGGTCTTCGTTTTACAGTTTGGCGAAAGTTTTGGCTGGAATGGAAGTCGGAAGTTTGCTAAGAGCTCTGCAAATTTTGCAATTTTTAAAATGCTATAAAGTCTTGTGGAATACTGTTGTATTAAATTACATATTATGTCAATTTTATGTCCATTTAAAAACATGATTTTCTCTCATATTCTTTATTTTCCTTTTTTTTTTGTACTACGTGACGTCAAAAATTAGCTGTATTGCCACTTGCAAAGTGAACTTGTATTGATATATATGGCATGCGTATATTGCATAAATAAAACTAATGTTCCATTTATATGATAACGAATTATATAATAAACCACCCACTTAATACGGTCAATCATTTCAGAAAATATTGCGAATTTCTAAGGTATAAAAATGCTTTATGGTATATTTAGAAATTCTACCCTTATCGATCACAATGTTTCGTGCAAAACTGGCACCTTGTCGCACGCTTTTATTTACATACAATGCAACGGTAGAACATTATATATTATCATATAGTTAGGCTGCAAGTAGAAATCTATTGCACCGTATAATAGATTTCTATTTGTAGCCTAACTCACAATGTTAGCTCTTTAGCCGATGATAATTTTTTTTGTCTTCTGTGTACAGTCTCCACAAGTATTTTATGCTATTGAAGATTATATCACAATATAATGTGTCACACGTATTAATTTATCTCCGTATTTGTAAGCGTGCTAAAAATAGTCATTTATTGATTTCATGTAAAGATTGATTCAGCACTACAAAGTGCTACACAAATACGTACGAGAAATATAATGTCGTTTTACAACGAACGAAAATTTGCCCGTGCACTTTTTTGTTTCAATGTCACGAAAAATGACAAATATTGATCATCCAGCACGACTGGGTGTTAAATAAAAATCGGCAAACACGTTTCACAAAAATAACCCTGTGCAAGCCTCAAATAACCCACGTGGTTGTGTTGTGTTGTTACTCAACAAAGCAATAGAATAATTTTTCGCGCGGAAACACTGTAATTTGTAAGAATTGTATGAACCAATCACCGTTTACCAAAACCTCAACACAGAAGACAAATGCACTTACACATTTTGATAACTGATTTTGCGTTGTAAGTCATTCATACTTCGGGTTGAAAATAATTTCTTTGCTCTTAATCATATCATCATTTCATGCACTGTCTTTTCAGAATAACAATAATTACACCGTGAATTTTTTTATAATTTAGTAGGGGCTTATTGACAAAAGCCCCACAAGAATACGATACTCTATAAGGTACTAAAATAATGTTATTTTTATATCGAGGATTAATAGTTTCAGTCGTCCAAAAACTTGTCTACAACTCATTCCTTATTGTCGTGCGTGTAGTTTGTACATCGATTTTGTCCACATAGCGACATCACTGTTTCAAAAACGTATACATCAAGGGTATGTTCAGTCACCGTTATTGTCACTACAGAAGTTTTACGGTCGTCACCACGATTTGAAAGACCGTTAAAATGTTTCCATTTCACAAATTTGGGTAGATGCAGGGTTTATTACCGGACTGACTAACAACGACTATGACAAAATCGGACTTTTCTCTGAAAGTGTGACGGACGTCATCATGCTTACCCTTCCGGAACACCTGGTGATACTCTCTGTTTTTCAGAGGGAGTTCACACTATCAGTGCTTTTTATTTCTGTATTGTCTTGTATATCAAACTGTTATATTTAGTTTTGTCATCGTTATTATGTTTTTGGTAAAGATTTGTCCTTGTAATTGTCTGATACAAAAAATGCTTTTCAAACTTTCACCTCGGTGCTGTTTAAGGGCCAGAGAAGTAAGGTGCACCATGGATTATTAGTTGGTTTTGTCTACGGGTTAGAAAATGACAATAACCAATCAGCAACCTAACAGATATTTCAACATCGTATTTTAGCTGGCTGTGTGACGAGTGCCATGCTTGGAGTAGATCATGCTTACCCTTCCGGAGCACCTGATGATAGGTTTTTGTAGGGGTTCGAACTGCCAGTGCTTTAGTTATATGGCGTTCTCGTTCACTTTTGTTTATTTGTTTTGTCTTTGTCATACCGTCTAAATTCATGTTGGATATGAATTGACGTGATTTCAATTTATGATTTTAGAATTTCCATTTCCTCGTTCTTGATTCGGTATTCGTTTGCCGATGTATTCAGTTATTCTTCTTCATCTTGTTGTCACAAAATCAAACTTCATGAATGTATCTTATAAAATGTACCCACATCAGAGACCGAAACTAAAGCATAACCATTGAAGAAAGGAAACTACACAAAATAGAATGAAAGCATGTATGCCATAAAAACGGGAATAGGATTAGTTGCCGGATGAGTAAACTTTCTCTGCAATACATGTGCAACTTGTCATAAATATTAGGAAACCGATGCATGAATAACAAAAACATTGGCACAGAAATCGTACAGCCGAATAGAAGATCATTAGTAGTAAATAACATAATACCAAAGTAACTGTTAATTTAGTTTCTGCAAATGCACATTTCGACAATTATGTCTCATCAGTGCAGATTAAATCAAAACCTTTGGAAATCCAAATACCGAAATATGCGTGAAAGCTGATAGAGAACAGATTACCAAAGGGTCTAAATAGTAAAGCCAAAATCATCTAAAGACATAACTATGCTTTGAATAAAATTTTGTGGAATTTAGATATTGCATATTTCCAAATAACACCAAGATAAAAAAAAATATGCTTAATATAATTTCAAGATCCAAGATATTTACATGTAGTTTTGCTATCTCGTATCCGCAATTTGAAGACATGTGTGCTAAAGTTAAATATATATATATATATATAAACTGAATACAGAGAAGTGTTCTTAATTCTTAACATGCAGGAGAACATCGCCTTATTATTATGCTTGATTTTAACCTCGCCTCCTAGAAATAAGAAAATATAGAACTGGCTGTAAATTTGGTTTCTGGATGTGGCCATTATGAATGATAATTTGTTGGTCAGGTGAGCTGCAAAGGTAGAATTTATGATTCCGAATGCCAACAGTGATAGAAATCATCTTTTTAAAGCTGTTAACATTGGACAAACCAAGGTCTTCGGCTGGATTTGAACCCCTGCTGAAGACCAGCCGAAGACCTTGCTGGTTTTTCCGATGTTCATATATTCTACCTTTGCAGCTCACCTTACTAACACATTGTCATTCATATTATATAGAGCTGTGTACAACACTATCATCTATATACCTTATGTGGCCATTATGCCTCTTCAATGCTGATGAAAACATTTGAAAGACCATTAACAGATGATTTGCAAATTTGTCCAAAAGTTCTAAATGTTAAGAATTTGAGAATAAGAGAGCTATGCAAGAGATATAAAACAAAAGTTTTAAAGAAAAGTTTCTTAAATTTAGATATTGCATGTTTCCAAATAAAATCTGTTTTCGGATCAACACAGAAGTTCTGACTTTTGGGTTGATACAAGTAGTCCATCAGCAGGTACATTGGTTCATTGGTAATAAATATCGAAGTTGATGCTAATTTGGTTTCTGCCTATTGTCATTACGAAAATGTATGTCTCAACAGTGCAAATCATGACTTTTGACTTTTGGGTTAGTGAAAACCATTGGAGACTACATGTGGCAGTCCACCAGCAGCATCGGTTCAATGGTAAATAATAACAAAAATATCGACGTTGCTGTAAATTTGATATCTGCATATAGCCATTTTGACAATTTATGCCTCTTCCGTGCAGATCAAAACAATAACCCTTGTAACCCTAATAGAGAACAATGACTACAAAAGTTTTAAATAAAAAGCAGAAATCAGCGTAGGACATAACTATGGAAGAAGGAGATTGTTCATAGTTTTAAGTTAAATTTAGATTTTGTATGTTTCCAAATCGGTATTTGGGTCAGCACACAAGAACTGTCTACTGCGTTGATACATGTGTAATACATTTGGGACTAGCAGTGGTTTTTTCTAAGAATCCTTAGCTCAATAAAGTATGTGGTTGTGCTTTTCTCGTAATATTATCATGGTTATAATATTAATTTCAAACTGTAGCATCGGTCAAACAGGTATTTTTGATATATTTTCATGTAAAATTATTCAGACAATTTAAATTTTTTTCTCCAGTAATAAATGTATCCTGCCGTAAACGGATGTCCTGTAGGTGCTGTAGCTAAATGACCCTTTTGCAATACTCAAGGATAACAATTTTGATCCAAATTGTCGAAGTAACGCACATATTTATACCGTTTTGTCAAGCTATAGACAAGGTATGTCAAATGCATTCATAAGTTGAACAAGTACATACATTCTTCTCGCAGAAAAAAAGGGTTTTTGATGTCTAAATGATTACTGATTAACGAAAAAACTTTGACTATTAACATAGGTCAATAGCACACGGACTATTAACATATAAGAAAAAACCACAGATATGCGAATGAGTACATTTTTTTACCTTTATAATGAATACATTTTTTTTTCTATTGTATTAAGTTCATTTTCTTACATAAGAACCGATGATTTATAATTCAAAGAAATATATTTATAACCAAGAGGCAGATATGGGACAAATTCCGACAAGACATTGACCCAAACATTATTAGATAAAACCAAATTGAGTACAGAGTTATATTTTTGGTTAAAACCAACATCGAAATTGTGTCTGAACATCTAGCATCTAACTAAAAACATTAACAAATTGGTATCATATCTTAAACAAATAAGATATCATGTTAACATGTTTTTGTCAATAATAGTTTGCATTGCTTACGCTACAGCAGATACAAACCTTACTACTGAATGATACCTTGTGACACTTCCGTAACTGGCAGCATCAATTTGGGGTTATGACGTCTAGAACAAAACTTGAATTAAGGTTACCGGTCAAAATTTCTCTAGGCATGGGACCGGAGCAAATAGCAGTGGGAAAGGCGTTTTTTTTTTCAAAGTATCAGGGCATGGGATCAGGAGTTTTAGTGGGAAAGGCGTTTTTTTTCAAAGTATCAGGGCATGGGATCAGGATTTTTTTTTCAGCAAAAATGTGCATGGAACCTGAACATTTTTCAATGAGATCTCTTAATGTAAAACTAAAAAGTTAATATGCATATTAATTTATTTTAAATTTTTGCATTCAGTGATATTGTATATAGACACTATCTGTATTAGATAACCAACTATAAAAATGGCCTATTTGCGTCTTTAAAACTTTTTTTAATCTTTATTGTTGTATTCATTTTAAAGATTTTATTTAATTTTAACACATTAAAACACCAAATCAGATAAACAAATGTGAATATTATTTCAATTTTAAGCATTGCTCTAGTATATAGATTTAGACCTTATTGGTATTGGATAATCAACTATAAAAATTGGTTATTCTTCAAAATTGCAACCTTTTTGAACAAAATCTTTATTGTTTAACTTAATTCACTTTTAACACTATAAAAGACCAAATTTTATACAAAATTACCCAACTAATTCCTTTTTTTGTGTATTTCTCCAGTAAATGGGTTTCATAAGACATTATCGGCATGAGATAACCAACTTTAAAAATTGGTGTTTCGTCCAAATTTTAACCTTTTTGAATAAAATCTTTTTGGCTTTGCCTTTTTATACATTTTATTTATTTTTAACGCCATAAAAGACCAAATTTTATACATAATTGCCCATGCAATTTCATTTTTTGTGTGTATGTATTTTCTAGTAAATGGGTTTCTAGAGACATTCATTGGTATGGGATAACCAACTATAAAATTGGTAATTCTTTAAAATTGTAACCTATATGAACAAAATCTTTATTGTTTTACTCACTTTAAATATTTTATTTTCTTTTCCAACTATTAAAGAGCATGAAAGATAAATAGTTGCCGATATAATTTCCAACTTTTTCTTCAGCATTCAAGTATATTGGTTTTAACACTATCTGTATTAGGATTATCAACCATAGAAATAGGCAATTTTCCTTAATTGCGACTATTTCAATACAATATTTATCGTTTTCTAACATTTAATAATAATTTTGCTAATTTTGTATGAAAGATAAAATCATAGTAATAATTTCCAATGTAATTTTAATTCTGTTCTATTATTTTGACATTGATACCAGTAACAATTTAAACATTATTGGTAGAAAAGTACTAACCAAAGTAATGGAATTTCTCATTTGAAGTAACTGACTATATTAAAATGCATGGGACACTAACTTTTTTATAACTCAACAGAATGGGACATCGCTTTTTCTTTATTAGTATTACCATGAGACTGTGACTTTTTTATCGAACATTTGAATTTTGCTGTGGTCCCATGCAACAAGAAATTTTGACCGGTCCCTAACGCACTAAAATCCTAAATCATATACAAACGTTCCACGGATGAATGATTGATAAAAAAAATCCTGAAATTACTGTTTAGTTTAGTTTCTGCATATGGCTATTTCGATAACTTATGTCTCCTAAGTACAAATCAAATCAATGGAAATCCAGAAACCGAAATATGTGTTAAGCTGAAAGACAAATTACAATAAGATCTTAAAAGAAAAGCCAAAATCAACTAAGGACAGAGCTATGCATTTGGGAGATACTCCTTAGTTTTGAACAAAGTCTTCGTAAATTTAGACATTGCAAGTTTGCAAATGAAATCGGGATTACGGGCCAGCACCGAAGTACTGGTTACTGGGTTGGTGAATATCCTTGGGGAGCAACAGTCCACCAGAAATCGGACCAATAGTAGTAAATGACAAAATACCGAAGTTACTGTGAATTTAGTTTCTGTCAATTTAGTTTCCTGATGAAAGGATTACGAGATCTTCTTTCTGGTACCAGCAAAGTGTCGAAACCGATATAGCAACATTGCGGCAATGAGTTATATCAGATGTGGTTTAACATATGTGTAGTTCTACAATCACTGTCTCCTCACATGTGTTGTATTCACCAGCCCAGTAGTCAGTATACTTCGGTGCTGACCCGAAAGCCGATACTATTTGGAACCTTGCAATATCTAATTTTTTGTAAATTTTGTTGAAAACTTAGGAGTATCTCCCTCATGCAAAGCTCTGTCCTTAGCTTATTTTGGCTTTACATTTAGATCATATTGGTTATTTGTTCTCTATCAGGTAATTTATGGTTTTCCAAACGTTTAGATTTTATCTGCACTGAAGAGACATAAGTTGTCGAAATGCGCATATGCAGAAAATAAATTCACAGTAACTTCGGTATTTAGTTATTTGTAGGCCAAAAACTATCAAAAAATAAATGAAATGCTAAAATGATAGTGAAAAATGCTTAAGAACAGAAAAGACGTAAATAATTTTCATCCCTCTGGCCTCAGGCAACAGTTCACAATTAATGAAGGAAAGATAACAGGAAACACCAACAATGGCCGAACATTAAAATCACATGCCATAATCAACCAGGGGACTGCACAAGAAAAACAATAAAATGACAAAAGACAAACATAGACAACGACAGGAACTCGGAATAGCCTTACTTGGTACCGGCAGTAGCAACAGCTAGCGGTAGGATTAAACCGGTTTATGGGTACCCAAACCTCTCAACAAATCACTTCAGGACAATAGTTTTTGCTGTTTCCTTCAAAGGCATAAAATAACTGTATACTGTGATGAAATGTAACCCTTGAAGATAATAGCAGATGAATCAGGGAGGAAAATTACATGCACTTTATTTAGTTTTCTTATAATACAACCATCTTCACAATTATAAAGTAGAGCAACCGCTCTGGGATACAAATTACATACACCCTATTGTGTAGTATTGTGGCCCTTTTATCAAATTATTTGTGTGTTTACAAAGTATATAACGGATGTGTGTTTTTTATAAAATGTTTTTGTTTAATGGTAATTTGTTTATTGCATATTTTGGACATGTAGTCTTATAAAAAAAAAACGTTCGACTAGTAATATAGAGAATAAATATTTTCTATAATAACAGCTGTTTTATGTGTTTACTGTTTGTATAAAACGGATGTTCTGTTATGTTACGTAAATAAATAACTCATTTGTTAGATCGCATAGGATAAGTAATAAGTAGTGATTTTATGAGTAATTGTATAAAATGTACTTTCATGGGTACTCTTGTACTTCAATATGTCCAAACTTTTCACATTTCATCAGGCAAATTTAAAGTAAGGGAAACTGAACTGTCTGTCCAAAAACGAACAATCCGAAGACAATGGCAACATCGAAAAAACAAAGAAACAGACATAACATGAGTACGGCATAGAAAGGAAAATGAAGACACATACAAATATTAACTACACATGCAATGACATATCCCATTGTAGGCAAATGTATAAAAAAACCACCGTTCTGTCAGAACTTCCTATCATCCAATATATAGTGAGTGCTCCCCAAGGAACTTTGATGCAGATAAACTCCTCGCATACGATTCTGTCATTATCCGACCTCAGTTAATACAACGTGCAGTCTCGAATTCACGATGATGACCACTTTATCATAAAATATTATATAATTCGTATTTAGGGGAGAGGATTGATTTGTATTTAAATTACAATAACCCGTGGTAGCTATATGCATCTTTCACTCTTCGGGGAAAAGGTGCATTTAAACACAAAATACAGTCCAGGTCAATTCCTTTCATCAGTAGTAAAATCACCTTTTACATAGTGGATCTTTTTAAAAGGAAGAGTTGCATTTTAATATGACTATGCACTGCAGGTAACTTTCCGTCCAAAAAACTTTTTTTATCATTTCTATTTTTGTGCCTTCTTTGAGTTCTGTATTTGAATGTACAGCTTATTTGTGCAATAATTTTTATAATAATTGTCTTACTATTTAAATCATCCATAATTAAACACGGGTAAATTACTGGGAGTTTTAACATGATCTGTGGTTGTAGGGTATACCGTTTATATCGTTGTCAGTGGTTATTTGTTTTATGCTAGTACAACATTATATGTATAACATTTTTTGGTTATTCTTTTTTATACCCTTATAGCAGAGTATAACATTTAAACTTGCAACCAAGGAAATCTGTTCATACTAACGTAAACAAAACTAAAAATCAACAAATACAGTATGTGGCCAAAAGTGAGTCATCAGCGTCATAATTCCCTGTACATTTCATGTAAAAACGGGACTTTTTAAAAGATTTTTCTTTTAGTTTATTATTTTCATAATTTTTGTACTGTTAAAAGCAGAATTAAACACACTTTCATTTGCTAATTTCGTTAAAATTTTAGCAGAACTTATTACAAAATAACAGTAATTTTTACAAACGTTTAGATCTTTGGCGATATATTTTGGGGTAGTTTTAACCTGTCTCCCTGACATTTACACCATTTCCTTTCTTTTTCATATTTACAAAGAATGATAGTACAGTCACATTTCTGAATTGCATTAAAACTGAAGTTTAAAAAAAAAATTACCAAGAATCTGTGTGAAATCTGCATTTAACAATGCAAAATTATGAAAATTAGATAGAAATGAGTGCATGATAATTTTTTTAAAAAGTTCCGTTTTTACATAAAATTCACAGGGAATTTTGACGTTGATGACACATTTTTTGCCACATACTGTACATGTGTCGTTGAACATTATTATCCTTTCGAATGCTTTACATTTTCAATAAATTAGTAACCGATAAAAAGAAATGTTCCCAGTTTAGCCTTAACATACATTACGTGGCATTAATGGAATACAAAGGGTCATTTTTTCAGGGGAAATTACAGACATTTGCCCGAATGATATGCTATCAATGTCCAAAGTTTAATACTGATAACATGATTTTTCGTGGTGAACCAATAAGGAAATAAGAAGACAGACACGAAGGTCATAATAAGGGCAATACCAAATATACTTAAAAGGGGTTTTATTTCCATAAAAAAGATGTATTGCAAAACCAAATACAATATACTGACGAGGTTTTATTCTTGATGTCATTTTCATGTTTCTTTAGTAATATTTCGTAAGGTATATAATCAAAGGTTCTTATGATTTCCTGAACAGGATGGAAATTAAATCTCGACTAGTTAGTAGTCTATATGTATTGGATTTATATATATTTATTACACATAAAGTCTCTATTTCTGTTGAAATGCTAAAAAACTGTAAACACATATTTCCATATTTTTTTTTATTTATTTATACTATAGGGAGAAGGGACAGAGAAATGGGATGGTACCAATAAACCTATTTTGACCTACCGCTTACTTTTGCTAGTGCGGGTTCCAAGTCCTCGTTGTTTACATTTGACTTTTGTCTTATATGTGTTTTTAGATGTGCATTTCCCTGTCAAATTGAATCATGTGATTGTAATTTTCAGCAATCTTAGAAATTTCCTGATATACATTTAATGAACAGACTTTAATACAACAATTGCTGGAAAGCATGTTATCTGGACAAGAATATTAACAAAACTAAAATGATTAAATTATTTTTGGTTTTATGCATTTAAAACATTTTTTGAAATTATTTATTTCCTATGTTTGGGTCCTACTGCTGCAGATGAGGTATTAATTACCGAAATGGCCATACAGCTCATTAAAATTATTGCAGTTGGAGTTAACATATGTGTTATGGTCTCATGTTCATTCACTTTATATCCTCGTAAAATATTAGAATTATTTGAACACTTAAATAGATATAGTAAGAAGTCATGAAGACCTAAACAACTGATTTAGTCTCAAAGTGGATGCTCTCCATTGCAGCTAGGTCAAATAATACCCAGATGGAAATCCCCTAGAATCGAGAATTTTAATCTTCCCTTGTGTTTAAATAGTAATATGAAATGATAGTTTTTATAATTATAACGTGGTTGTAGATAACCCAAATAAGGTACATTAAGGAACAAGAAGTGTCACACTTAGGGCAATGAAAATTGCGAACGTTTTACAACACGACATGATTTGGATTTTAGATTGGTTATAATAGATCATTTGCTGTTGTTAAAACAATTGCAATTTGAAAACATTCAGAGCATCTATCTAACAACTAATAGTGGAGCAACTACTGTGTTTAGGAAACTCTATCTTTTACAAAATTATATCCCCAATTTATATTGGTATAACTTCGACACGGCCACCAATCGATTTAAATCACAGCCAATGATATGACGAGAAAAGGTTTAGAGGAACGTCTGGATATGATTTGGAGGAACCTTACAAAATGGTAAACAAAGCTCTTTTTTCGTGTCGTGTGATGTTATGAAGCATGAATTTTAAAAATTAAGAATTTCACAATTCTTCTTAGATTAACATGTTATGAAGCAAAATAACTTTTCATTCTGTCATTAATTCGTGACTCTAGAGCATTTGGCAGTAAAAGAGGGGGGTCAGATACTATTATTCCGGCTCCGATTGCCAAACGTCCTACATCGATAGTAAGACCATAAATTAAGAAGATAATTCCAAACATTGCAAGGGAATCGTCGGAAGGTATGATGACATTCTTAGATTTTTTAACTTGTGCTTTAGAACATAGCAAAGCACCAAAAAGAGCTTTGTTTACCATTTTCCAGGTTCCTCCAAATCATATCCGGGCGTCCCTCTAAACTTTTTCTCGTCATAGCATAGGCTGTGATTTAGATCGATTGGTGGCCGTGTACGAGAAATTTGTTTTTATCATGGTTTTTCCTATATTTTGAGATTATGACTTCCAAACGCTTTATATCAGCACTGATAAATTGTCCAAAACTAGTATTTTTTCTTCTTTAGAATATACGATATATTCCCGTTATATACACTTATCTATGATCATTTACCAATATACTATTAATGTCGGAGTTCTAATCTATATCAGCTGATCTCAGCATTGATGGATATAAGATCTGATTTTAATTAGTATCATCTAAAGGTTAAGTCGGACGCTTTGTCCAAAGCCAAATATAGAACAGGTGTCTTGTGAGAGTTTTGAATTATAGTCGAAGTAATAACATCAAATTGCTTCCTTATTGGTATAAACAAAAAAATGAAAACCTGGACCCTTCTCCTTACAACCCTATACAAATACTGAGACTAAGACATTAGAAGATAACAAATATGTTAATTACAATTATAGAAATGAAATAATTACTTCAAAAAGTTTATGTTTTGTTTGTCTTTTTGAACAAAATCATAAGTTAATTATTGGTATGAAAGCTATGCTTTTTATTGTTATCATTTGGACACTTCAGCAATGGAAGAGGGGGTTCGGCATGCCATTAAAATGGTTTAACCCACCATTTCCTTTGAAATGATTGGACCAAGTCAGGACCATTGAAGCCGACACTTTTTCCTGTGGTCTCCTCTTGATTATTTTTATTTGTTACCACTGGGCCGATACCACTGTTGGAGGACTGTTAATCCCCGAGAGTGTTCACCAACCCAGTAGCCAGCACTTCTGTGCTGTCCGAAAGCCGATTTGTTTGAAATTTTGCAAAATCGAAATTGAAGAAAATTTTGTTAAGACCTAAGGAGTATCTCCCTCTTGCATAGCTCTGTCCTTAGCTTATTGTGGCTTTCCTATTTAGATCCTATTGGTAATTTGTTCTCTATCACCTTTTACGCATCTATCGATTTATGGATTTCCAAATATTTTCGTTTTATCTGCACTGATGAGACATAAGTTTTCGAAATGCGCATATGCAGAACCTAATTTCACAGTAACCTCGGTATATTGTTATAGAAAGCCTTTACAAAATTGTTCGTATCAAATCTTGGTGTCGAGCATTAGGGGAAACCTATTTTGGTTATCTGCGCTAGAGTTACAAACCAAATTGAGCTTTCTCTTGTAGTAATGATATATATTTGAATGGAAGGTCCTTAAAGAAAAAGACCATTCCATTCTGATACAAGACAAGCATAGCTGCTAGCATAGAAATAAACCAATCGTCGGAACTGGCAGGACATGCTTACCCTTCCGGAGCATCTGATGTCACTCCCGGTTTTCATGGGAGTTCACACTATGAGTGCCTTAGTTTTTGGTGTCGTCTTATTATTTCCGTGCATTGTATCTGTCTCATGTCCTTGTTCTGTCCTTGTTTTTCTCTGTTGCCGTTTTTGCCATGTCTTTCGATTTCGATTTTTTGTGATTTTCGCTTCCCTTGTTCCTTCGGTATTCTACTGCCGTTGTTTGAAGAATATTTTGACTATATTTCCTGAAAACCTGAAGTAAATTGAACCAAAGCGTATTAAAATGTTTGCAAAAATTGATCAATTTGTTCTGATTCGTCCGCAAACATTGCTATTGTAAACCATAACAAAAATACATTTGGATGATGTTTTAAACTAAGGAAGTAGATGAAACCAAACTGCACTAAATTGTATCTGTATGTAGGATATTCTACCTTTTCGTCGCTTGCAGCGAACATAATTTAACAATGAAATTTATGGAAAATTATATCGTAAAAAGATGATTGCAATTGTCAAAAGAGAAAAAGAGATGGTTGCAGTCGACACAATTAACATTAAAAAAAGTTAGTCTATGATCGAAAGTTTCAAAAATTTTATAAAATGTTGTAAGATATTGTCCGAAAATTCATAAAATGAAATAATTTGGGGAAATAGGGGCACATTGACACAAACTTACCACAAAACCAGAGGATTTCGAAAATCTGACAGAAATCAACAAAGCATGACGAGTGAGCGAAACCTCTTTAGTCTAGCAGCACTTTCATCAATCGTGAAATTATAACCATTGCGGTCGACAATTTTTCCGGTGGTTTACACTTGCTTTGTCTTTTTGTCTCATGGACTTCGGCTGTCGACAATCCTGCTCGGTAATTTTGTTATTACCATCAATTAAAATGATTGCTGGCATTCTTTCACACTTGAATAACCTGTCAAAGTTATTCCAGGTATCGCTGTACTTAATTCAAAAAATACCAAACGTTGTTTTAAAAAAAACAGTAATTAAAATTATTTTGTTATGCTGTACATGTGTTTCAAGAAGTCACCTCCCATCAGCAGCATTAAAATCAAATAATATGGAAAGCCATAATCCAAAGGTAGTCAATAAAAGAAGTATTCGATACCACAAATATCGAAATAGGAGGCCAAATACTGTACCAAGGACATCTACCGAGTACTTTACACGGAATGAAGCCTCAGTATTTTTAAGTGCTTAGAATTTTGATAAAACAGTAAATTTCTACAAACCGCAGAGTATGTCAGACAATTCTGACTCTTGGACTGGTGAATAGGTATACTACTCAACAAAAGAAGCGATACATAGATTTTATCAAACATATATTATATAACTTTCTAGCAGAAAACCATAACTCGTGAGCAAAATGTATTTTTTTCACATTGCCCCAAAAATAATCTTTCAATTTCTGAACCATTTCCGGTCACGGTCAAGGTCATTTTCCGGAATGTTTGTTTTCAGACGTAAAAAGTGAGTATTTCAAAATTTTCTTTTACCAAATCATCACATTTTCGGGCCGGCTGACTTCAAACCTCTGTTGCTATTTCAACCATGAATTCCTCATGCCTATTTTCCGTTCAAACTACCGTTCTCATAACAGAAAAAGGCACGTTACGCGATATTGATGTTTCGACGTCTCATGGGACCTACTGCCATGTGATTTATCATAGGATGAGCATATGTGCTAAAGACTGATCAATAGTCTTAAGTTTGTTCCTTTTTCCACATAACAATGAATAACGAGAGAAAAAATCAAAATCGACGGTCTGGCTGCGCTAAGTCATTGTCCACGTTGATTTTGGATTGAAAGGGGCATCGAATTAAACAACGGCAGTAGAATACCGAAGGAACAAAGCACAAGATTACACAAATCAAAGTCCAGAGACAAGGCAAAAGCAAAAACGTCAAAAGACGGAAGACCAAAGACACCACATGCCTACAAAACACTCGAACGTTACATATACAACACAAAAAACTAAAGCACTAACAGTGTGAACTCTCAATAAACAAGAGTGACATCAGGTGCCCCGGAAGGGTAAGCATGTCCTGCTCTGTGCACAGCACCCGTCACACTGTCAGTGGGTCAATTCAGGGTAAAGTCGAAACCGGTAATGTCAAATCAGGGAAGACGCAAATCTAGCTGAAAATGTCAGTTTTTATTTGTGACACTGACATTTCATATCTATCTATGATGTCTTGGTGACGGCCATAGAATTTCTGAAGGGACGAAAGTAACAAAGGCTGAACATATCCCTGACTCAGCAGTTTTTGTGACAGTGCTTTTGCTCTTTCCACAAAGTCACTGTATGTACTGCACGCTCTACAGTAACGAATTAATTGTGAAATATATACTCCATATGCTGGGGATGCAGGTATATTGCTGCAGAGAAAGGGAAAGTTCACAATTGGAAAGTCAAAATCATCACGTTTGTCATATAATCTAGATTTCAGACGTCCATGTTCGTCAATGTACAACAAAAGGTCAAGGTATGAAGCAGAATCGGGTGTATCGGTTGTCTCTTTAATTTCAAGTTCACTGGGGTAGATACGATGTAAATATTCTTTAAATTTTGGGTTATTAAGAGAAAGTACATCGTCTATATATCTGAAGCTGAAATTAAAAGTCTGGGCTAGCTGTTTTTGTTTCTGTTGTATCAGCCCTTGTAAAAACTTTGCTTCATACGAAAAAAGGAAAAGGTCAGCTAAAAGTGGCGCACAATTTTTTCCCATAGGAATCCCTATTGTCTGTTGAAAAACACGGCCTCCACATTCAACAAAAATGTTGTCGATCAAAAATTCAAGCATCTTAATCACGTCCTTTTCACTGTATTTCTTGTTTGACTCAGTGTGGTTCTTTACAAAATATGTTTTATCCAGTTTTATACACTATATCTCCAGTCAACTCTCAGCAACATTCACCATATAGATAAGATTTATAACGGCCTTTAAGATCTAAAATCCTACCAAAACGCCCATTCTGTCACCTTTATAGACAACCTGATATTTAGGTACTGTTCAAATTTGACCATGATATAAATATTGTATTGTTAAATTTCATCCAAGTGAATATGTTAAGACATTATTTTCCACTTTTTATAATATCAAATTGTTAACATGATAAAGTGTCCCAATTATGGATATCAAACAATTTTAAATCATCCATCAGTTATCGACGAAATCGATCAGCGGGCGAAAAACTACCATTCCGGATTTTCATTGTTTCCTTTTTCGGATTCGATTTAAAAATGGAATAAACAAATGTGTTGTGGCTTTAAATACATTAATACACGAAAAGAAAACTTTTAACTTGCGAAATACAAAATTTTTAACAAAATTAATTATGTATCGTTTCTTTTGTTGAGTAGTATATATAATAATAGATTATAATATGCAATTCTTTGCTGTCATTTTGTATATCAGAAATAAAATAATTGTTTGACAATGATCAAGCTAATGGTAGAGGCAACTTTGACAATCTTGAATGGATTTTTATGAAAAGGGTGAACGCTTGAGACACTTTGGAAATGGAAATTAAGATGATCTGTTGGAGGAATGTTGATTAGGTTTACACGAGAAGACAAATGAAAAGATAAAGGGATATGGAGTAAATGTACATGGGACAAAATCTCTATAATACATGGTAAGATTAATCAAAAGGAACAACGCTTTCATTGTTGTTCTTCATCTTGAAGTCATCACGAGGCCTTCTATAAAAAGCAAAAACTCCTATCTCATAGTAAGTCAGAAGAATAATTCTAATGATTCAATTCAAATTCTAAGCAATCGAAAATCAAATGTATTATATAAGATAATGAACTGATGAATATATTACTCTTTTACTTTCAGTTTTATACACTATATCTCCAGTCAACTCTCAGCAACATTCACCATATAGATAAGATTTATAACGGCCTTTAAGATCTAAAATCCTACCAAAACGCCCATTCTGTCACCTTTATAGACAACCTGATATTTAGGTACTGTTCAAATTTGACCATGATATAAATATTGTATTGTTAAATTTCATCCAAGTGAATATGTTCTTTGATTAAGTATTTATCATTTATTATCATTTTAAGTTAAAAATATACTCATTCACAGACAGGAATCATAGAGCTGTTCAGAAAAATTACCAGGATTTGCTTCCTAGTATTAGCAAGTTGGCTAATATTGGTGCTTTTATTGTTGTGTCCACTGCAAGTAAGTTATAATATCTTTTTTTTAATTTTAAAAATGCTTATCGTGTTTTGGCTAGTTTTGAAGAAAATAATTCATTAATATTTATACTTAATATATTTCAGAATGTGAAGCAGGTCTCAGTTGTATGGGCAGGGTTACGCCAGCTGTCAGGAATAGGTCAGACTGACAAGCACAATATTACATGGCCTCATGGTGGTGTCTTCATGTGGCTAGGTGTAAATGACTTTGACTTCAAGAAGGCACGACAATTGTAGGGAAAATGAGGAAAAAAGTGCTCATTGTACAGAAAACCAAAAGAAGGCTTAATTCTTAAATAAACTTGTATTAATATCGT
>MJUU01039475.1:0-42462 GCA_002080025.1 Modiolus philippinarum
TCAAATATTAAGAAATATCCCAATTTATACCTGACACAGTTTTGTAAAATTTAAGCACAATATTTTTGTATGATAAGTATCTCCCTAATGCAAAGCTCTGTCCTTAGCAGATTTTGGCTTTACATTTAGATCATATTGGTTATTTGTTCTCTATCAGTTTTTACACATCTTTGAGTTTATGGTCTTCCAAAGGTTTAGATTTTATCTGCACTGAAGAGACATAAGTTGTCGAAATGCGCATATGCAGAAATTAAATGCACAGTAACTTCGGTATTTAGTTATTTGTTACCACTGGGTCGATCGATGCCACTGCTGATGGACTTTTACAAATGTAGTCCCCGAGGGTATTCACCAGCCCAGTAGTCAGTACATCTGTGCAGATCCGAAGGGCGCTTCTATTTGAAACCTTACTTTACCTAATGTTACGAACCTGGACCCCAGGTCTGAACAAAATGTAAAAACTTTAAGATTAATGGTAAAAATTAGGAAGGTTGTGTATTGAGTTATTATATTTTATTCATAGTTTTACGTAATTTAACTTAATTGATGTGGAGAGGTGAAGAAACTAAATGTGCTGTGAAATTGTTACTGTAATGATCGCCATGGTGGTGTGAAATGGACAAATACTAGCCTAAATAAATAGCCATTAATTTGTTTCAAAGACTTGAGGAAATAATTTCATCAAGAAGTGAAGGCTAATCTATGTTAAATTGATGTTAGAGAAGATAAGGTTGTAAATAAGATAATAGAACCACTGCAACGGTCAGTAGCAATGATATAATCAGTTCAATCAGCTGATTAAAACATATTGAAAATATATATTTTATTTTACAAGTTGACGATAAAAATGTTTTATTTACAAGATAAAATATGAAATATTATTTTTGTGTTATTGGCTTGAAAATGAGAATATTTATAAATATATTGGAAAGTTAAGGAATTGTGTAAGTTTCTATTTATACTTAAGAACCGCCCTTCATAGATGTCAATCAGGGTTTTAATTGTTTAATAATTATGAAAGTTGACCAAGATCATATAAAAGAGCCTTGCAACAGAGACAGGTTGCGAGACATGTGGTCAACCTTTGGATAGTGGAGTTGTGTGTTTAAAAGTTTGTAAAATTACAACTATATGGAACATGCTTTTGGCATATTAGCCACTTTCTTCTTAAGAAGGTTGTCTCGCCTATATTTGGGGAAACGTCCTCAAATATATGACCACACCGTGTAAATAGTGTATAAAGTGTTTTTATTTAGTGTTGTGTTTCTTGTGTTGTGTTTTTGTGAACTTCATAATTCTTTGGTTTATATTGGATTTAACTGACCAGGATACGAGTCAGAATTACCACTATAGAGATAATATTATGGAATATTTTAAGGGAAGTTAAGAAAAAGCTTATGTTTTAGTTTTGTTATTTTTGGGGTTAAGTATGTTAAATAAATGAAATTGGTTAATTTTTGAATAGTTAATTTTAAACGGCACAAGGGGTGTTTTGCTAAGATTTTTGCATGAATATTTGTATTTTTGTTTATATATTTTTGTGTATGCTAAGAAGTAGTTTAGTAGGTTTTTCTTGTATTTTAATATTGATTGATTATTGTTAGTCTTGTTGAAAAGGTCTCGATGATTTCTTAGTGAAACATAATCGCACCAGTTCGATATAGGATTTGTGTTAATATAGTGTGAAGGATAATTGTCTTACTTATTACATGGTTAATTTGTTAATTGGTTAATCACATTTTTTATTTCCACATATTTGTTACTGGTTGTATTAAGAGTAATTTAATTATTTGACATTCTGATACTTATTTTACCCATCCCCCTAGGACTTATACATAGTGGCGGAAAAGCGCAATTCTAGTATAGCTCCAATATTAGGCAGGAGTATTTCAATGACTAGAAATTATTAGGGCAGACGGAGGTGTTCTTATAGTTTTTCAGACGACATTGGGTACGGAGGGCATAGGGTAACAGATTGTATGGTTGGTAGGAGGTAATAATTGAATTATTAAGTAGATTGATTGTCTCCGCATTTGGTCTATAATTTTAAAACAGTTAAAGTAGTGATTTTGTGTTTAAAGCCGTTAATTTTTGGGTTCAAAATTCTATAAGGGAAAAGTGTAGGGCCCATATAGTTTTTCCTTCATCAATTAGGTTTTTTTTCTTTCAGTAAGTGTTTTATTCATTTTTGAATTTGAATTTGGTAAGTATAGTTTCCTTTTCAGCTGTGTTATTTTCATTTGATTTGGGATTTATGTGAATCATTGTATTAGTTTTGGATTTATAGAATAAGACGATTTCTCCCTTATTCTTTAATTTGGGATTTTATGTGAAATAATATTTTTGTATTATTTATATTAGAGTTGGGATTTACCTTTTCAACAGGACGCTTATCCCCTGTTGGATTATTTTTCTATTTGGGATTTAACTTTTGATTTTGGCAATATTTTTGGATTTTATTATATTTTGGGATTTATAGTAGTAGGACGCATTTCCCCTACTCAGACATTTGATTTTTCCGTTTCACATTTATTGTAAATGCGCAATACAATTATGTGATAATCTTTGGATTTAGCCGCAGACAGGACGCCACAATCCCCTGTTACATCTCTGGACTTTACCGTTTTTCGCAAACGCTATATATCTTGCGAATATCACGAACTGGACTATACATATATATTTGGATTTTACTTTGGACAATAAATTTCATTCACAACATTATTTATACATTCATTCAGGATCATTTTGAATAAAGACTTTAAATTTTAATCTTATCGCGTACTATTAATAAATTCACTGTTTTCATAAAAAGCTATGTAGATACCTAAAACTTGATTAAAACGAAGGTTGTAAATTTAAATTATATTAAGTTATCTTTGTAATTAAGAACCAGAAAGCTTTACTTTCGGGAACTGGCGACCGGAGTGTGCTGATTATATCTTTGATTAGCACACTTCTTGTGGTCAATTGTCCATTAAATTCCTTTCTCGATTTATCAGTTGGATATAAATCAAGCCCGCATAATAAATTATTAAGACCAGTCCTTTCGGTCATTTGTTGCGTCTGACAGGAATAGCTGGGTTATATAATTTACAGACAAATCACGCATATTTATATTGCCTTTGCTAATTTTGTATATTTATAGAATTGTTTTTATGGGAACATCGAAGTATGTTTATGATCTTTATTGAAGGTTTTGACTTTTTAGTATCTGAGAGTGGTAGTCAGAGGTAGTGACTTTTGTTATTGTAGAGTCTTTCTTGGTGCCGGGTTGTGAAGGTAACATTCGGTATCCCCTTCTTGGTAGCCCTTCTGTTCCTGGGTTGCGGGCGACGCGACAACTGGTGGCAGCGGTGGGATAATTCTATTGCGTAAGAAAAAAAAATTCTAAATGATGAAAGAGATAGGATATAATCAAAACGTGATGTAAGTTAAAAGTGAAGTATATTATTTTTGTCCCATTTAATAATTTATGAAGCATAGATTTTTATGAACGTGACAGTTGTTGACAACATAACTGGGATTTTTTTTTTTTGATAATATATTTTTTTTGTATTTTTCTAATAATCAACTGATAAATATTTTTGTTGTATCTACATAGCTTCGCGAGTTTAAGAATTAAGTAGGGATAGGAGATCTTGTGTTCAATATTGAGGATTCACGTGAAATTCAATTTGGACGTAATGATGACAAATCATATGATGATACAGAAACCACTGTGTTGTATAAAGGAAACAGGATAGTGAAGATCAAGAGAATGAATATAGTACTCCGTTAAAGAATTGCAGAGGGAAAGTAATAGTGACATAAAGTTTCACAAGAAACTGTAAGTGATATTGAAATTTTGTAAGGGATATGATGGATGATATGGCATAGTGAGGAGGAATGTTATACAGCATGCAGTTTTTGTGAAAAGTGTTGAAGATTTACTAGTGATGTAACTACACTTTATTATGAACCTTTTGTCAAGGCAAAGAGTCCTATTAATGACATATTTAAGGTTTTCAATGTTTTGGTGGAAGTGATAAAGAACTAGTGCGAAAAAGGAAAAGGAATCCTGAAGCGATGTTCTTTAAAGTGCACCTGTTGAGAGAATATAGGTCCTTCAGTTACTCAAAAGTACGAGTGCTAGAAGCGTTTCCTTCTCTCCATGTATGTTTGCAGAGATTGATCCTCCGGAGAACCCTCATTTAGTGAGATTATTTTAAGTCAATTAACTAAGTTGATGATTGATTGAATAACGCTACATTATAATGTTACAGTACTATAGAGTAAGCATGATGACTGAGTGAGACGAGAATTCTGGTTTGAGATTAAGTTAGAGTTCAACAAGTGGGATTATGTTACCAAATCATTATATCTTGCTGGAAATTTGAAAGAGCAATCTATTAAATGATGAAGAAACAACATAAGTTCTAATTTGAACAATAGAGTTGAAGATATGCGTATTCTCAGAAATAATAGTGGTTCTACTCGAAAATTATGAGGTAAATAATTAGCAATAGTTATTCAAATGTGTTGCTCTGTTCGAATGTTTCACACAAGGACATGTAATAACAGTAATGGTTGAACTGAAGAGAATTTCTAGTGCAGATGAGAAACATGTAGAGTTTTAAGAATAATGATTGTTGTTTTAGAAAATGTTAATTGTTGGATAATTAAGTATACTTTGGTTCCAATATACAAAGTGCTTACTGGTCATTTGTTTGGTACTATTTAATTGCATTTTTTCAAATCGAAGAAGTTGTTGAAAATCATGAGCACATTAAGTTTTGCATCTTAAAAGAAATCGGACGTACGTAAAATGAAATCCTATAGGTAATTGACTGATGAATATTGCAATCGAATGGCATGGACAATGTACTTTCAAATATAAAAATAACAGGACAATTGGTGAAAAATATTGATTGTGAAATTAACATTTTGTTCCTTGGCTTACTGTATTATTGAACTTACTTTATTGTGCACTCTTTGGAGACCAATGCCAACTAAGGTGGGGGCAATGTTACGAACCTGGACCCCAGGTCTGAACAAAATGTAAAAAGTTTAAGAGTAATGGTAAAAATTAGGAAGGTTGTGTATTGAGTTATTATATTTTATTCATAGTTTTACGTAATTAAACTTAATTGATGTGAAGAGGTGAAGAAACTAAATGTGCTGTGAAATTGTTACTGTAATGATCGCCCAGGTGGTGTAAAATGGACAAATACTAGCCTAAATAAATAGCCATTAATTTGTTTCATAGACTTGAGGAAATAATTTCATCAAGAAGTGAAGGCTAATCTATGTTTAATTGATGTTAGAGAAGATAAGGTTGTAAATAAGATAATAAAACCACTGCAACGGTCAGTAGCAATGATATAATCAGTTCAATCAGCTGATTAAAACATATTGAAAATACAAGTTGACGATAAAAATGTTTTATTTACAAGATAAAATATGAAATATTATTTTTGTGTTATTGGCTTGAAAATGAGAATATTTATAAAAATATTGGAAAGTTAAGGAATTGTGTAAGTTTCTATTTATACTTAAGAACCGCCCTTCATAGATGTCAATCGGGGTTTTAATTGTTTAATAATTATGAAAGTTGACCAAGATCATATAAAAGAGCCTTGCAACAGAGACAGGTTGCGAGACATGTGGTCAACCTTTGGATAGTGGAGTTGTGTGTTTAAAAGTTTGTAAAATTACAACTATATGGAACATGCTTTTGGCACATTAGCCACTTTCTTCTTAAGAAGGTTGTCTCGCCTATATTTGAGGAAACGTCCTCAAATATATGACCACACCGTGTAAATAGTGTATAAAGTGTTTTTATTTAGTGTTGTGTTTCTTGTGTTGTGTTTTTGTGAACTTCATAATTCTTTGGTTTATATTAGATTTAACTGACCAGGATACGAGTCAGAATTACCACTATAGAGAAAATATTATGGAATATTTTAAGGGAAGTTAAGAAAAAGCTTATGTTTTATTTTTGTTATTTTTGGGGTTAAGTATGTTAAATAAATGAAATTGGTTAATTTTTGAATAGTTAATTTTAAACGGCACAAGGAGTGTTTTGTTAAGATTTTTGCATGAATATTTGTATTTTTGTTTATATATTTTTGTGCATGCTAAGAAGTAGTTTAGTAGATTTTTCTTGTAGTTTAATATTGATTGATTATTGTTAGTCTTGTTGAAAAGGTCTCGATGATTTCTTAGTGAAACATAATCGCAGTTCGATATAGGATTTGTGTTAATATAGTGTGAAGGATAATTGTCTTACTTATTACATGGTTAATTTGTTAATTGGTTTATCACATTTTTTATTTCCACATATTTGTTACTGGTTGTATTAAGGGTAATTCAATTATTGACATTCTGATACTTATTTTACCAATCCCCCTAGGACTTATACGTAGTGGCGGAAAAGCGTAATTCTAGTATAGCTCCAATATTAGGCAGGAGTATTTCAATGACTAGAAATTATTAGGGCAGACGGAGGTGTTCTTATAGTTTTCAGACGACATTGGGTAAGGAGGGCATAGGGTAACAGATTGTATGGTTGGTAGGAGGGAATAATTGAATTATTAAGTAGATTGATTGTCTCCGCATTTGGTCTATAATTTTAAAACAGTTAAAGTAGTGATTTTGTGTTTAAAGCCGTTAATTTTTGGTATCAAAATTTTATAAGGGAAAAGTGTAGGGCCCATATAGTTTTTCCTTCATCAGTTAGGTTTTTTCTTTCAGTAAGTGTTTTATTCATTTTTGGATTTGAATTTGGTAAGTATAGTTTCCTTTTCAGCTGTGTTATTTTCATTTGATTTGGGATTTATGTGAATCATTGTATTAGTTTTGGATTTATAGAATAAGACGATTTCTCCCTTATTCTCTAATTTGGGATTTTATGTGAAATAATATTTTTGTATTATATATATATTAGAGTTGGGATTTACCTTTTCAACAGGATGCTTATCCCCTGTTGGATTATTTTTCTATTTGGGATTTAACTTTTGATTTTGGCAATATTTTTGGATTTTATTATATTTTGGGATTTATAGTAGTAGGACGCATTTCCCCTACTCAGACATTTGATTTTTCCGTTTCACATTTATTGTAAATGCGCAATACAATTATGTGATAATCTTTGGATTTAGCCGCAGACAGGACGCCACAATCCCCTGTTACATCTCTGGACTTTACCGTTTTTCGCAAACGCTATATATCTTGCGAATATCACGAACTGGACTATACATATATATTTGGATTTTACTTTGGTCAATAAATTTCATTCACAACATTATTTATACATTCATTCAGGATCATTTTGAATAAAGACTTTACATTTTAATCTTATCGCGTACTATTAATAAATTCACTGTTTTCATAAAAAGCTATGTAGATACCTAAAACTTGATTAAAACGAAGGTTGTAAATTTAAATTATATTAAGTTATCTTTGTAATTAAGAACCAGAAAGCTTTACTTTCGGGAATTGGCGACCGGAGTGTGCTGATTATATCTTTGATTAGCACACTTCTTGTGTTCAATTGTCCATTAAATTCCTTTCTCGATTTATCAGTTGGATATAAATCAAGCCCGCATAATAAATTATTAAGACCAGTCCTTTCGGTCATTTGTTGCGTCTGACAGGAATAGCTGGGTTATATCATTTACAGACAAATCACGCATATTTATATTGCCTTTGCTAATTCTGTATATTTATAGAATTGTTTTATGGGAACATCGAAGTATGTTGATGATCTTTATTGAAGGTTTTGACTTTTTAGTATCTGAGAGTGGTAGTCAGAGGTAGTGACTTTTGTTATTGTAGAGTCTTTCTTGGTGCCGGGTTGTGAAGGTAACATTCGGTATCCCCTTCTTGGTAGCCTTTCTGTTCCTGGGTTGCGGGCGACGCGACACTAAATTTTTGTAAATTTTGTTAAAAACTAAGGAGTATCTTCCTGATGCAAAGCTCTGTCCTTTGCTGATTCTGGCTTTACATTTACCCCAGTTCATATTGGTTATTTGTCCTCTATCAGTTTCTACACATTTTCAGTTGATGGTCTTCCAAACGTTTAAAATTTTATCTGCACTGAAGAGACATAATTTGTCGAAATGCGTATATGCAGAAATTAAATTCACAGTAACTTTGGTACTTAGTTACTGTTAACGTGGAAATTTTCGCGTGTGTGTTATTTTCGCTATATTCGCGATCGAGAAAAATCCGCGAAAATTTCTCCCACGCCAATAATTTGATTTTGAAGCGACCTATGTAAAAGCATTGACATTGTCGAATATAAAAGGCCTTGAGCGCGAAAATAACCCCCTCGCGAAATGTTTGTTACACGAAATCGCGAAAATAACACCCCGCTAAAATTTCCATGTTTACAGTACTTGTTACCACTGGGTCGATGCCACTGCTTGTGGAATGTTAGTCCCCGAGGGTATTCACCAGCCCAGGAGTCACTACTTCGGTGCTGACCCGAAAGCCGAATCTATTTGGAACCTTTCAATATCTAAATTTTTGTAAATTTTGTTGAAAACTAAGGAGTATCTCCCTCATGCAAAGCTCTGTCCTTTGCTGTTTTTGGCTTTTTATTTAGATCTTATTGGTTAATAGTTCTCTTGTCAGTTTTTACACGTGTTTGAGTTTATGGTAATCCAAACGTTTAGATTTTATCTGCACTGAAGAGACATATGTTGTTGAAATGAGCATATGCAGAAATTAAATACACAGTAACCTCGGTATTTAGTTATTTGTTACCACCGGGTCGATGCCACTGCTGGTGGACTGTTACAAATGTAGTCTCCGAGGGTATTCACCGGCTCAGTAATCAGTACTTCGGTGCTGACTCGAAGGTCGATTCTATTTAGAACCTTACAATATCTAATTTATTGTAAATTTGGTTGAACACTAAGGAGTATCTCCCTCATGCAAAGTTCTGTCCTTAGCTGATTTTGGCTTTACATTTAGATCATATTGGTTATTTGTTCTCTATCAGTTTGTACACATGTTTGAGTTTATGGTCTTCTCAACGTTTAGATTTTATCTGCACTGAAGAGACATAAGTTGCCGAAATGGGCATATACAGAAATTACAATCACAGTAACTTCGGTATTTAGTTATTTGACTCATTGATAGTGTGACGGGTGCCGCTGGCGGAGCATGACATACTTACCCTTCCAGACCACGTGATGTCACTCCCGGTTTTCATGGGTGTTCACACTGTGAACTTAGTTCTGAATGTCGTTTCTTTTTATTTCCGTGATTTGTGGTTGCCTCACGTCCTTGTTTTGTCTTTATTTTTTCGAGTTCCCGTTTTTGCCATGACTATGGACTTTTTATAATTATAACTTCCCTTTTTCCCTCGGTATCTACTGTCGTAGTTCCACTTATGAGCTCGAAAGCACCTGCACATTTGATTTTAGAATTCAGTCTTATATAGGAACTTTTTTTCAGGGCATTGGAGCATATGGAATATATCAATGTATATAATCGGTGCACAATACATAGCGGATAGAAATGGGATATTCATGGATCTATCAAAACTTAAAGCGGAACATACAATTCTCCAGATAAAACAAGTACTGAAGATAAATCCAATGATATACAATTTGAACTTTGTGTCTAAATCAACGTTCAGGGTAACAAAGAAACTTTGTGAACCAAGCAGTAGATCGAATAGCGTCATTATGAAACTGACAGATACTTTATCTGGAATTCTACTAGCCGAGCAGAGTGTTAGATTTGTATTAGTCAATAACGATTCACGGGCCGTTGTGAGAAACCCAGACTGGTTTGTCACGGAATATTCTTATCTTAAAGACAAAAGAAAAGTTCCCAACGAATTGGCAAAAAGAGAGATACCGAAACCGCCAATTGGGTGTTTCGAATACAAGACCGTTGTACGCTTCAGTGACTGTGATGATAATTTACACATGAGCCAATCGGTGTATATCAAACTGTGTTTCGACTGTGCATCAGTTGCAAGTGTAAACAAAAAAACTGACTCATTTCACAGGGGATATTACTCTATACCCTGTTAAGGAAATCACTGTGAGAAATGTAGGGGAATGTTTTGCCGGAGATGAAATCGCTGTTAAGATGTGGCAAGGACAACCAAATGTATCTGAATTAGATTTTGCAATATATAAATTAAAGGACATGATACAGCTTACATATATGGTGTGCAACTTGGAATTACAGAAAATTAATTTTTATTCCAAAATGTAATTCAGTGTAACTTTTCTGTATTCAGCAACATAACATCTATATCTAGAAGGCAAATAATTCGGTATGGCCTCATCTGGCTATCATAGTTTTCCTATCTTGTGTAAATGTATATTTTGTGTTTATATACAGGTGAACTTTCTTAATTAATAAGTAGGACAATGAACTACAGTGTCAATTTATCTAAGAGCTAGTAATGAAAATTAAAGTGTCCTGCGTGTGATTAACAAAATTATCATTTAAGGTAAGCAAATGGTTGAAAATAAGCTCGATTCAGATATTTATGAAAATATATGTAGTCGTATCATAAAAACAGAACCTTGACTGATTTGTGAACATCTTCCGCCAGCCGTAGAAAACATGTTTGGATCGTATTTCAAGGTAATACCAAGTCCCCTACCTGTAGAACAAATCGAAGATTGTCACTCCATATAAAAATAAAATAAGTTTTAATAAATCAAAAGGCCTTTTTTGAAATAATAATGGAAAATTAGTTTTTTTAACTCGATCAATGTCCGGATTTTTGAATCTCCCCGAAATGGCTGACTACAATAAACACGATTTCTGTCTTAAAACGCATACTTTTATATGGGTTTACTTATATTTGAGATCTTTGACCAGTTTTTCATGGAATGACATTCCTTGATTTTTAAAAACAGGGTCTGTCATTTTATATTTAAATAACTTCCTGGTAGTAAAATTCAGTTTAGACCATTGAGTTTTCCAGGCGTGATATATCGGCTAACGGATGCCGAAGCCAAAGGCAGCACAAGAATTATTTTAATAAAAATCAGTCATTTAAAACCATCAGACTTGTCAAGTCTCACGCTTTGGGCGTGAGAGTCACGCTTTCAAACCCCAAATCACGCTCTCACGCTCAACCCTTTCAATGTCACGCTTTTTAAATTTTCAAGAAAAAAATATATATTTCGGATAGAAAAACGATCTTTCTTGATTAGAAATACCAGTATTTTCTCATACAACTGGTTCATTTCCCATAAATATCTACTAAATAAAACACAATGTCACATATATGAAAGCAATTTGCATTTTATGGCAAGAATTTCGTTGCAAATTCTTTACTATAACCACATGATATCCGCCCAGTATGTACCATTTTGAGTCTTCGAAAAAAAATCCTTGCCGGGCAAACCCCCAGATCCTCCCGTCTCACTCTGGGAACCCGAACCCCCTTGACAGCTCTGAACCATTGCAATGAGTATGTAATATAGATGGAGATCACTGGGCAAAAGAAGTATGAAAATAAAATGTTGCAAACATGCCACAAAATTAACACTAGCAGTGTAAACCTCTAAAAAGACGGTAGTATTGGTGTGTGATACGAAGGGTTAGAATGAATTTTGCCCATGCATAACAACTGTAATTCTAGGAATGAAAAGTCCTGTATTCAGTTACAGTTAGTCTATACTAGTTTGCTAAAAAAAACTCGTGATATAAAACCAAATGTTCTAATCCTTTTTTGAAATCATGATGACGCCGCCAATAGTGACAATCAGACAGAATAGGAAGGTATGTATAGCTGTCGTGCATGGAGAACAACAAAAAATAAAAAAATATATGAAATAAAACTAAAATAAAAAAAATATATGTACAAGAAAGAAAAGGCCCAAATTTTCGGAGTTAACTCCTTTTACGAGGGTGAAAAGAATAACAGGACATCACCGTGGACCAGAGACATGTCTCACTTCTGTTGTCTCCAACTAAAACCCTGTAATAAGAACATCAAAGACATGGCCTAAATAGAAAAAAAAATTAACGTTAGGTGTATACGTAGAAATTACAAACTCAATGATAAACAAATAAATAACAAAAAGGCAAACAACTGATGATTAGCCAAAATCACTAGAAATTACAAAATCAATTGATAACTACAAATGTAAACTAATAACAAAAAGACATACAATATCTAATCTACGGTGTTCTGTTTTACATTCCCATGGGACGTACTGTAAATGTAAATGTAAAACAGAACACCGTAGATTAGATATTGTTTGTCTTTTTGTTCAGGTTGAAAAAACATTCAGTAAAATAAAAGTTTCACTTTATATCATTCAACCGGATATGATAGTAGCGATATTATATCACTTCTTTTTTTCAAAGCTGAAAATATAGCAAAAAATCGTTAAAATTAGAAATAATATGACCATGATACCACATTTTTTTATTTCTGTTTTAATTCAAATTGGCGAAAACACCCATATTTATCCTTCAAATTACAAGGAGTAGAGATGAAGAATTCCGATATTTAAATAAATCATTAAGATTTCTGCAAAACGTAAATAAACTCATATCGTATCATATAAATGCAAGACTTGTGAAACTGCACATACATTATGGCACTGAAAATAAACTAACAAAATTTTTAAAAAATTTAGTCTTATTTAAAGTTATATTAACCCTTTCGTAAAAAAGTGATAAAAGAAGGACATTTTGTTTTTGATATTGAGTACTTTATGTCCTAATTGGCTCTTAAGATATTGGCTGTGATAAATCATTACATTTGTATCATTTCAGATACTTTGGAGTAATTCTGCTTGTACATAACTTAGGGTCAAATTCCTAAGAAACCTCATTTAGTTGCTGAAAAAAATTCAATTTTACATTGACCATAGGGCCGTGGTACAAATCAATTATACTCTATGGTATAACTACAATAAACATCAGGAGAAAAGAACACATACCTGCAAGGACGTTCATATATTTTGCTAATTGCTGACGATTCGGTCATTTGATAGTCATACATATGAAAGGTTATTTCAAAATACCAGATAATAAAATAAAAATATTTTACCAATTCTTGACTGTGAAATAAATACATTTTGCAAATTATTGAGAAATTAAAGTTGGCGACCCCAATTTTTTTTAGCTAAGTCGAGAGTAAAATTCAACAGCAAATCTAACTGTTTCAAGTAAAGTGACATAATATATTTCTATAAATTACGTAACGTAATTTGTTACGTTGATCAGCAAAGTCTTGTTTTTTTTCTCCAGAAATGACTCGTTATATCATTAACAAAATAGAAGAGGACATGGCTGAAGTTACAGTTCACGGTATACCTTATAATTATGATGACAGATCAGGTAAAATATAGCAAAATTTAAAGTGACTGTCGCCAAATGTCACTTCAGTCCATGCGTAATTTAGTATGGCATTTTATTAAAGGGATATTGAGCAAATGCACATGAGACAAAATCTGTACAAATACATGTTAAAGCCATCAATGGGATTGTTGTTCTTCATCTTGAAGTCACTTAAGTTGCACATGTGTTACTGTGTTAATGTTAGTACTTGGAACATCAATCAAGCGAATACCGGACCAAAAAGAGAGGTGGAAATTTTAAAATATATGATGGATAATACGAAATAATATGTAAAAGTTGCAAAAACAGTAAATTTCGTTATGCTGTACACGTATTTGAAGGAGTAATCTCTCATCAACGGCATTAGAATCAAATAATATGGAAAGCTATCATCCAAAAGAAGACAAAAAGAAGTACTTATTACCAAAGATATTGAATCTAGTACCAAGGACATCCGCTGAATGCTATACACGGAGTAAAGCCTCAGTATTAAAAGGGCTTATAATTTTGATAAACAGTAAATTTCTATAAAACGAAAGGTAATTTTTCATGTCAGACAAGTCGGACTATCTTGCCCGAGAACACTGGTCTACCAGCAGTTGCATCGGCCCAAAGGTTTCAAAATGCATAAATACCCAAGTGGCATAATAAACAGTAAATTTCGTTATGCTGTATGTGTCTTTCAAGGAGTAACCTCTCCTCAGCAGCACTAGAATCTAATAATGTGGAAAGTCTTAATTCCAAAGTAGTAAAAAAAGAAGTACTCATTAGCAAAAATATCGAAATAGGAGGACAAATCAAGTTCCAAGGACATCCAATGAATACAATACACAGAATGAAGCCTCGGTATTTTAAGAGGTTAGAGTTTTGATAAAATACTAAATTTCTATAAAACACAAGGTAAATTTTTCATGTCAGACAAGTCTGATGATCGGGCTTGTTAACACTCCCCGGAACCTCTATAAAATATTTATTTTACGTAAACCGGAACAGCACCGAATCACTATGGAAACCTCGGTTGATTGTCTCCCTGTACCAATCTAGTTATATATGGTAAAAGGGGAGATAACTTTCAATTCCAATATTTAAAGATTATATTGATATGCTAATTAAAATTCTCTTATGATGTGGCAGCATTATCTATGTCTTTATACACGATTAGATAATGTTACGTATCACTTAGTGATAACTTTTATGATATCATCATATGATTAGATAACTTTTCATACTTATTTTCATTGGTTGCTGTAGAGGTGACACATCGGGTCAAAACCAAGTCATGGAAATTATTTTGTTATTTTTAATTCCGTTGTCATTTCATTATGTCGTCTGCATTTCTTTTTGATTTTATTGGAAGGAAGGAAATGAAAAGATTTAGCTTCGTGTGTACACACATATTAATTCATTCTCCCAAAACAGTTGAATATGTTTTGGCCACTTGAAATATTTTATTGCTAAAAATAAGTTTCCTTGCTGTGTTGATGTAATGATGTGATGTGTATTGAGATCATTGACACGTGGAATCACTTACCACAGATACAGAGAAATTTACACCTACATTTAATTACAAATAATTCGTAACATTTTCATTCAACTGACAAACACAATCAATTTTATATATATAGATGTTTAAAACTGTAATCACAATTCAACCGAGCTTTCTGAAAATATACCCAGGTTTGTCACCAGCAAAACGGGTTGACAGAAGAGTGTGCCCAACGTTTCGGCCAGTACGGCGTTCTTCTAGGTACAACCGGGACAGAAAACGGAAAAAAAGTGTAGTGGATACGAGAAAAGACTACTAACTTTAGTTTGTATATTTGGTTTAATTTTACTTTTTAATTGTGGCCTACCTTACCATTTTATTGTGTTTATTTACATTAATTTGTGGCCATTTTTATATATTTTTATATTTATACAATAATAGGCCTGTGGAGTTTCCAAGTAATAAGCCTGCTAGCCTTGCGACATTATTTGACATATTACATGAAAACCCAGTATTATTGTTGGTATTACTCTGAATATTTTTTTGTTAAAATTTGGACATAATGTCATGCACTATGAATAGTCAAGAACCTAAGAATGACAGACATGATGTAATTTAAACAAATTTACTAAAGAATAAAACGAAGCTACATTAACAATAAACGGATAAGGAACAAAGTCTCTACAAATACATGGTAAAGCAAAGCAATGGAAGAAGGCTTAAATTGTTGTTCTTCATCTTGAAGTCACCATGACCTCGTCAACAATGAGTCTCGCCCATACTTCATAGTAAATTTAAGACGGGTCATTACACCGTTTTTCAGCAGGATTCATTGCTTAATGTCGTACATTTTTTTTGTCTTTATCTATAGATGCGGGATCGTCGACTAATATAAATGTAACTGGCAAAATAATCTCACTATCGTTTTCAACTGTTGCCCGAGAAGAAGACTTAAAGAAGATAATCACAACATATAAACAATCACAGGGCACTCATGGAGTCAGATGCAAGAAATCTTGGTATAATATAGTCATTCACGCTGATATATCGTAAAACACAACATTGCTGATGCCATAACTAGTTGTTTTTTTTTTCTCTAAAAAAAGCATACTAGTCACATCAAAAACAATCGAACGACATATTGATGATTTTATAATGTTGATTGCTGTCACTAAAATATTTGTTTCAGGAAAATGGAGTATATGGAATATATCCTCGTTTTTAATTGGTGCACAATCAATAGCGGACAGAAATGGAATATTTATGGACCTTTCAAGGCTTCAAGCTGAAGAAATGTCACGTGTTCAGATAAAACAAGTATTGAAGATAATAGATCCTGTCATATTCAATTTGAATTTTTTGTCTAAATCAATTTTACGGATAACCAAGAAGCTCTTCGAACCAGGTAGTACATCGAATAGCATTGTTTTAACTTTGACAGACACCATAACCGGAAATCTGCTTGCAGAACAAATAGTGAAATTTGCAGTTGTCAAGAACGACTTTAGAAAAGCTGTTAAAAATCCAGACTGGTTTGTTAAAAAATACTCTTATCTTAAAGAGAAAAGAAAAGTTCCGAAGGAGTTGGCTAAAAGATTGGTGCCAAAACCTCCGAATGGTTGTTTTGAATATAGGTCTGTAGTGCGCTTTAGTGACCATGATGGTAATTTACATATGAGCCAATCGGTGTATATCAAATTTTGTTTAGACTGTGCAACAGATGCAATTGTAAACAAACAACTGGCACATTTCACGGGAGATATCACCCTTTACCCTGTGATGGATATAAGTGTTGATTTTCTTGGTGAAAGTTTTGTTGGAGATGAAATTGTAATTAAAATGTGGCAGGACCAAGGCAATATATCAGAATTAAAGTTTGCAATATATAAAGTCAAGGACATGATACAACTGACATATGTTGAGTGCCACTTTGGATTGGAAAAAATTAAATCAATTGATGTTAATTCAAAAATCTAATCTAAAGATTATGCAATATAATGAAAGCAAAGTAGTTTTAAATTTTTGATAATATATAAAAAAAAATCTCAAAGTCGCGTTTAGTAAGTATAGAACGGCGTGATCAAATCTGAAATACTAAAAGTTGAAAAAAAGATGTTCTCTGTCCAGGGATTGAACTGCATTACTGAAGGATTCGGAAAATAAATCTTTACTGTAATTACTGATGACACCTTTTGAGACGTTAAAAAAAGGTGCATTGCTTTTGCACTAATCAATATTTCATTGGCGCTAAAAATAGTACTCCATTTTTGCCACAAACTATTCTTAAGTAATGATGACCGGAAAAAATTCGAAGTGCTTCAACTTCCCGATTTTGCTCCAAAAAGCACCCGCATCCTCTCTATGAGAAAAATGATGAAATAAGTAAGATTTTGCATCAAAACATGGAAAAAATTGTCCTCTTACCAACTGTTATTAACCATTGTCGTGCTGAGCATTTTTGTAACAATCAGCGATTTTCATTTATTTGCAAATTTATGCAAATGATATGCAAACGTAGCATAACAACGACAGTAGAATACTGAAGGAACAATGAGCAGATGGTGATGATACATGTACATACTGTAGAGCAAGTATATGTGATCACGGGAAGTAAGGCGAAGAAGTATGGGGTTTTGGCGGGCGGTATTGGTATAGCCACAGTTAAAAGTACAATTTTCCGCTTTTTCCGGTTGCTTTACCGTTGCTCAAGATAGCCGATGATGATGTATTACAAATTTAAAGCATTTTCTGAAGATGTTGCATCTCGTTTGTCGTTTCCAGTAACCTAGGAATATTACTTAAGCATAGACCTGCTTTGGGTGAAGGGTTTTGTTATTCTTGGTCGTTTCCAGTAACCTAGGAATAATACTGAAGCATAGACCTGCTTTGGGTGAAAGGTTTTGTTATTCTTGGTCGTTTCCAGTAACCTAGGAATAATACTTTAGCATAAAACTGCTTTGGGTGAAGGGTTTTGTTATTCTTGGTCGTTTCCAGTAACCTGGAAATAATACTTCAGCATAGACCTGCTTTGGGTGAAGGGTTTGTTATTCTTGGTCGTTTCAGTAACCTAGGAATAATACTTAAGCATAGACCTGCTTTGGGTGACGGGTTTTGTTATTGTTGGACCTCGAAATTATTTTTTCACGACTTTAGATTTCTAGACCGAAGTAGACATGACGAATGCGCCTGAGGGACTGTCGTTTTCAGTCTTTGATAGATATGACATCGTTACAAGTTTAAAAAGCAGTTTGGAGCAGTAAGGATGGAGTGTTGCATTCTTGTTGCCAGAAGAATGGAGCAGACCTCGTCCAAAGTATGCCATTTCTTTTTAAACTTTAGGGTGAAGGCAAAGAAAATTGGCTTAATTGTTATATTTTGATATTTGATATTGTAGAAAATAGCAAATCCTAGGATATCAGTGCAAAAAACTCATCTCTGTACGTTTCAAGAACTGTAGGAGGTGTTCAACTGAAATAGGTGTGCATTTCGGACAGGTCCGGGCGCAGCAGGAGAAGGGTCAACTTTCGCTAAAAATATTTCTATTGCGCTAATAATACACTCAGGTAAATAGTGCATTAATAATAAAAGATGAGTGTGAGGATTTTATTGATGGTAGTTTATCATCTACGTCTATAGTGAAGCCAACGGTTTCAAGACTGTAAGATCTATTACATTTGATAGTCAGTAGGTCTTTTTCTTTATCTGAAATGTGTCCATATCGCGTTGATTGTTATTGCATAGAACACATAATTCTGAAAAAAAACAGAAGTAATATACATGATATGAACATATATAACAAAAATAATTGAACAAAAAAGATGAGAATAATAACAAACTGATTAGTGTACATTGTATCAACTGAGAATAATAATTAAAGATTAAGATTATAAAGTGAGTTAAATTTTATTTAATCATCTCCCGAACTTAACCTGATAAATTCCAAGAAAAACAACCAATTTAGTTTTTTGGTATCTTTTAATTTATTACTTTTTGTTTTAAGTCATAAATTTATCAGTTAATTATACTTACATATACCTGAGAAATTATGGAGATGAATTACAAGCTTGTGACTCAAATGAAATACTCTTAAGTAGCGCCTATACAATAATCAGTCGGTGAATTCGTCAAATATAAATACAATGTAACATCTATGACCCAACAATGAAGTCTGAAATTTTTTAAGGCATTTCCACACCCAATAAAACCAGATGTTCAATAATCTTACCATCTCCGCTAGCCAAGGTGAACGATTTGCTTCTGTCCTTTTCAACCTTAGCAGATTGAGCCACATATTTGGAGATACAAGCTTCAAATTACCTCCCTTTGAAGTAGGAGTTTCGGCATGTTTTATTTTGAAAAATATTACATTTACTTATGTGGCAATTCAAAAAATATTTGGTTTCAGGGAAATGAACCCTCAAAAGTAAAAAAAACAATACGAATGATTGGAATTTTGCAAAATTTAAAAATCAATTCACGCCATATTTTAATTTTTAAAATATGAAGTTTAGGATTCTGGTTTGATGCAGCTACATTATAAGTTTAACTGCAGCCTATCAAAAACTTCGCTGCTGACCCGAAAGCCGATTCTATTTGGAATCTTACAATATCTAAATTATTGTAAATTTTTTAAGGAGTATCTCTCTCATGCAAAGCTCTGTCCTTAGCTGATTTTGGCTATACATTTAGATCATATTGGTTATTTGTTCTCTATTAGTTTTTAAACATCTTTGAGTTTATGGTCTTCCAAACATTTAGATTTTATCTGCACTGAAGAGACACAAGTTGTCGAAATGCGCATATGCAGAATTTAAATTCACAGCAACTTCGGTATTTGGTAATTTGAGGATTCAGAAATCCAGCTTAATCTGTCAAAGGTGAACAGGAAAGCAACGAATCGTAACCCTTGGCTAGCGAATGTGCAATCATGCCCATGTAGTTTTTTCGGACGCTACGTACTTGAAGAGTTTTTTTTTTTAATTTCCAAGCACTACTGAACGCCTAAGTAGTTTCAGATGAAGTTGTCATAAATACTAAGTGGAAATTTGTTCTTGTCCGACCTAAGTTTATTTTTCTAATTTACTTATTTTTTCAAATTAAACAAAACTCGTAGAGTTTTTAACTCCTTTTGCGAATCCTCGGTATTTTCTGCCAAAATGACTGTATTGTGGAACTATGCGGGCAAATGTCATAAGAAATACTTGCTAGTCCACTCATTTTTTTCTATTGGTCGTCAAGGAATTATGTTATTGAATTGATTGGAATTAAAGCCACTTTCGGCAGTATTTCAGCTTTATCATGGCGGTAGAAAATGTCGGGGTGCGAGTTGAGTGCAGACTTTTTTATATTCATAAAAAGGGCATGAACTGACAACATAGTCATTGATATGTAAATGTCAAAAAAAATAGATAAAAAAATCTCGCCTTTGAGGTCGTTAAAATTTTCAAATATTCACATTCAGTTAAGATGTTTGTCACCCCAAACAATCAATTCGATGACTCCATCTTAAGTGCATCCTCAAAATCTATCTTGAACTAATTTTTTGTTAAGTCGGACGAAGTTGAAATGTTTCTATCATGTATTTTTGGGTGCGATCTTTGAAATGGCAACTGAATTGAAATAATTTTTTTTTTATTTTCTTCCTCTCATTTTACTCAAACATTTATACAAAATATGAAAAATTTCTGCAATGAAGCTCCTGAAAAATTAAATCCTCATTTTTTAACTTAAAATGACAACCAACTTATCCTTTGCTGATTAAGTACATAACAACTTTCATTTGATTGCATCAAGCCTTTTGAAAATAATGAATCGGACAAAAGTTATTGGAAGAAAAAAAAGAAGACCACACTAGTTCTTTTTTTTATTGGATACTTTAAATCGAATTCTTAAGTGTAAGAAATATTATTTCAGCGGACAATATTTATTTTGGTAACGTCAAAGACATAGTAAATGTGGTTTTATGGAAATATTATATTGATAAGTTGTTCAAATTATTATTATTTTGTACAATATAGAGATACATGGACATATGAGCTGTAAAAAGGGTTCAATTTTAAAATCTAAAAAAATAGACTATTTTCCGTTTAATTTTAAAATTTACTCATTTGAACAACTTACACAAATGTACATGTCTATGTATCTCTACATTTTGTTTTAACCTTGTGCTGTTTCACAACACATATTTTTTTTTTCTATAATTATACAACGGTAACGTTCTTTTGCTCCGTTACCATATTACTTAGTTTACCGACGACTAATATGTTCCGTTCAACTGGAAATTGAAGGCACTACATATTTGTAGGCTTCTATTACGATAAATATCTCGAAATTAACATGGACGATTCAGAACTGGAATTTATGACATACATGTAAATTTTCGAATTTTCCATAATTACATTTAAAACCCGAAATATAAAAATCAACTTTATTTACAGGGAAGTACACCATGTACATTGGGATTTTATTTTTACAAATTCATCCGCCACTTGAACACGTGGTCAAATGTGTTTCATGGGAATTGCAACTTCACATTGATATGCCACGTGATCGATGTTCACCTATCAAACTGACGGAATTCAAATGAATATTCATGAAATGTAATTATAATGGGTATAAGAACCTAAGATCATCCTACCCATACGAGAAAATCAACCACATATAATCACATTCATTTTGCTTTGTATGGAAATCTCCGTATTTGATTGTTACGAGTAGTTCCGGTCATTTCCTTCGGTGCGATTTATTAACCTGGTACCCTGGGAAAATATTTTCCTTTACGCAAGCTTCACTTCAAATATATTCGAGCAGGAAGCCGCTTACAGCAAAGAGAATATTGAGTCAGGATCCCAGACTACGTGATTTATCAGTCAGTAAAACTACACCAACACGCGACTCCTTGACAACGTCCAAAGTAAACAAAGACGTCAGAGTAATCTAGACAAGAAAATAGTGCATAATCCATGAGTTTCATTAAGTAATCTTAAGTGAACCACTCTCGGCCAAGTGCGAATCGACGAGATCACTATTATAGTCAAGCAATATATGCGATTGCTGAAAACATCATTATTACTAAAATAAACATTATTGATTTTATTATAGTAATATCTCTTTATCGGGATCGCATCTATTGTTTAGACTATAATAATGATCTCATCGATTCGCACTTGGCTGATAGTGTGAACACTTTACGGAATGTAATTATAAGTGTTAAATGCAACATTTTGTAGTTTTATTGTCGTTTAAGGTGAGAGGTACGTAAATAAGCGCCTCTACCGGTAAACGTTATAAATTTGCTTTAGAATGAACGTAAAATGCACTTTAAATTATCGTCGTTTCAACCTATATCCTACAATTTTTCTGAAAATTTGATATCATGTTGCCAACGAAATTTCTGTTTTATTGATATAATTTTTTATAGGGTCACCGAGTTCGTTTTCGTGGTATAGATCGCTGAATAGATGTTCATCTTTCAAATCACGCCTAAAATCATAATTTTTATCGACGACGTCGATATTTTAACGGTGGGTTTTAACGAAAAAATCCATTTTTGGCGTGCCTATTCTATGTTCAACTATTTATACTGGCGAAATTTATTCGGTGACCCTATATAAAGTTTACACCATTAAAATGAGAATTTCATTGTTTAAAACATATCTTTTTTGCAGAAAAACTGTAGGATACGTTTTCATAAACGCGCAATTTAAAGACGATTAATATATATTATTTTTCTGTACGTTTTACATGGATTCTATTTGGAAACAACATAACTGATTTATTTTTCAATTGATCATATTTCAAACATAAAAATAGCTGAACCGATTTTATTTCACCCTGGAATTCAGCTTCATTTGATGCACTTGCATGTAAAATTTTATCGAAATCCGGAAACTTTGCTATTTACGTATTATACGTACCTATTACCTTAAAAACGTTGACCATAGCACAGCGTTAGCGCACTTCATTCAAAATGTGCTACGGTCCACGCTTTTATACTCCAATAAAACTACAAAATATTGCATTCAATTCTCAAATGTTAAAAAACGACCAGAAAACTTCCTTTAGGGAAATGGAGAAGAATGATTGGAATATTAATACTAGTAACAAAATACTGAAGTTATTGTAAATAATAAAATATCTGCAGATTGCCGTTTTGACTTTTGACAATCATCTGACACTACGTAAAATCATGGTGACCGTTACAGATTTCCAATTTGTGACTGGCATGTTTAGATAAGACTATATCTAGCATCGCTTCATTTGTACTTTCGGACTCCACTTGTTGCAGGCTTTGATCTTCACTTCTGGACATATCATTTGTCTCCTGACGAATTATGCATGCAAAGCAGGAATTCCTTACCGTATTTACACATCCGGTCTTGATTCCTTCTAAGTTTTTGTGAACATGCATGTCCAATTTATTTTTTAGAACTGTATTGTTATATGGATATGAAGTGAATTTCTTAGAAATGCATGCAAAGATGATATCTTTTGAAAAAAAATGCGAAATGAAAATTAACCTAATATTTTATCCAATTTTAAATATTGTGTTACTTAGTTACATGAACTTAAATTTGGTCAACTTTCATCTTTAAAATAAACATGTAGAAAAAAACTTGAACCATTTCGGAATTTACTGAAAATTAAGCTGCACTTGAATTGGTGAGAAAATATACTTTCATTGATATGTCTTTCATCAAATAGTAAACATAACTTATTATTAAAGTCAACCCGTAAAATAAACATATCGTAATAGATATAGTGTGTATTGTAACAAATACGTTTGACCTAAGGTGAACCCTTGTGACCTGACGATAAAGGTTAAAATCTGGGGCTAAATATCCGATGCACAAAAACAGGTTAGGAATGTCTGTTTTATTTTTACAAGGAGGACGGCATGTGTTTGCAACAGGGATGATTTTGGTAAGAACAGATTTTCTTTTCGTATTCACCTTTTACATAATAGACGATATGGTTGGTCAAAATTGACCCTCTAGTTAGTTATCCCATCTACATCAGAGTATGACCCCGCTTTAATTGGGGTCAGTTTGAAAACTCAAAGCACAAAATGTGTTAATCTTAATTTATTTACTGACAACTTAATACCCAGCAGTGTTGATAAAACATAATTTTTGGGAGCATAAACGTCAGTTGTATTGAAGATCAATTCACAATACACGTTTGAGATGAGGTTACTAACATGGAGTCAAGATTTAGTCTGTACAACACAATACAAGATCCATTCCGTATGGTTTCTGCGATTTCACATCACGTGTTTCACATTTAACTATATTCTTTCGATGTTTTACATGCATCAGCTCAAGCCGCTGCTAGCAACATTTACATATGACTGTATGAGGTATAAGTAAAGATCGTTGTTGAAAGCCTCAATTTGGCTTCAAGAAGAAGAACAATAAAAGCATTGTACCATTGCTTTCTTTTACATTTATCGGTAATTTATAAGAGTTTCCTTTGATCTCTCGAAGCAAATATTTTTCAGTATTGGCTACTGCCCGAATACGAAAACATATTGGCAAAAAGTATCTTAGGCCACGCCTACTTTGTCAATCAGAATCATTGAAACAAAGAAATATACATCTATAGAGACTCTTACTCTTTTTGCCCTGTCTTTGGACTTCGATTTTTTGTGAATTTCACCCCTTTGTTCCTTCGGTATTCTACTGCCGTTGTTTGTTACCGGAACGTTCAATTTTTTTACTAATCAATACTAGTCAATTTCACGATTTGTTGAAAATTAACATTTATTTTCAAAATTTGTTCTTAAAAATGAATTAGTCAATTACCGATAAAAAGAATAATAGAAGTTTTGTTTTTGATACAAGAATTATTGGCTCCAATAATGGACTCGCCCACAAGGGGCTCCTCCATTATTGTTCGCCAATATTTCTTGTATCAAAAACAAAACTTCCATTATTCTATATGTAATTGCAAAGACTTTGTCTCATGTGCACTAATTTCATATCCTTTCATTGTTTATTATAAAGGTTCTTAATAGCATTTTAAGGGAGTACGAGCCTCAGATTTCAGAAGCATTCTATATCCTCGGGTTTTGTCCATTCAAACAGTGCTAAAAGTTTTTGCACATGGATCACATTTTCTTGGTCATAAGTCACTTCCGGAGCACCTGATGTCACTCCCGGTTTTCATGGGAGTTCACACTATGAGTGCCTTAGTTCTTAATGTTATCTTTTTATTTCCGTGCATTGTAGCTGTCTCACGTCCTTGTTTTGTCTTTGTTTTTATCTGTTACCGTTTCTGCCATGTCTTTGGACTTCGATTTTTGTAGTTATCGCTTCCCTTGTTCCTTCGGTATTCTACTGTCGTTGTTTTAAAATACATAAAATAGACTGTGCATAAAAATTTAATCAACTTCCAATTATAATTTCATATATTTAAAGACCTATAAACATTAATGCAAATTGAAGGAAAACTCTAGAGAGATCCGTTTCCCGCCAAAACTTTGACGTCTTATATCTCAAAAATTCCTACATGGATTTTCAAAATTTTTTGCTCAAGTTGTTCCATTAGTAATGCTCTTCAAAACTAAAGGTCAGAATTCTAATTCTAATTACAAAATTTCTGACCCTCGTACTCCCTTAGAAGGTCTGTTGTGATAAATATATATTGTAGGTCAGACGAAAAATATATACTATTACAAGGATTGAACCAGACTTTGCTGAAATTACAACAAAAGGTATCCCTTACTGCTTTGACAACAGAACGGGTAGGTGTATAGTAAACCTTAGTAGTGGAACGATTGAATGAGAAATGGCATTACTTTAATAGCTGAATTGTGGTTTTTCTATTTAGATCATTTTGGTTCTTTGTTCTCTATCACTTTTAACATGTTTTTCAGTTAATGGACTTACAAATGTTTTGGTTTTGATCTGCACTGATGAAACATAAGTTGTCGAAATGCCCACATGCAGAAATAAATTAACAGTGACTTCGGTATTTTGTTATTTATAAGAATATGAAATATAGAGCTAAAATGATAGGTATGTTGGCCTTATCAGGCCAAGATAGATCTAGACTCGATAAGTGATCGTTTATATGCTGTATTGTCCATTGGTCCATTTGGCGGGCAATGGACGACAGTGTTTGTAAGAGTACTTTGCCCGATATGTTATGCTTGTTGACGACTCCGCATTCATGACAAAATGGATACATGGATGTAGTGTTGTTCAACATTTAGAAAGTGAATTCCGCTCAAACCGGTGCTAGGGGCCGTCTTGAACTTACTTTGAGGTAGGAGTGTTTGCTCTTTGATGAAGGCCTCATGGTAATTTCAAGATGAAGAACAACAATGAAAGCGTTGTTTCATCCCTTTATTTACTGTAATAGTACTTTTTTCGCGGGTACTTATTTTTGCGGATTTCCGTCTGCATACAAATTGGCGGGTAACTAATTTCGCGGTATCGTGATAGGACTTATGCTTTATATTACTGATTAAAATATTTACAGGTATTCGCGTGTATTTATTTTTGCGGAAAAGTGTTGACCGCGAAATTCGTGAAAATAAGTACACCGCGAAAATAAGTACAATTACAGTATTCAAGATATTTAGCATTTAGTAATTAATCTTGACTTCACTACAATAAAAGTTTTGCCATTTCCTTGACTGCAGCAATATTTAATGCTTGATGCAGTCTAAATGTAAATAAATGCATGTAAGTTTGCCTGTTGCGAGACCGTTACATTATACTCGATATAACAACTCATGACTGGTATTGAAATCTGTATTTTCACCAATGCTGGGCATCAAATTGTCAGTTAATATAATAGTATGTTTCAAACTGACCACCAATGGTAGCAAACCGGAGGTCATACTCGCTCTAAGGGGGTAGACTGGATGGTTTAATTTAACGTTCATTTTGACCAACCAAAAAGATATGCATGTAATTTGTGGAGATATCAATTGCGCAAACCAAAGTTTCACCAACTTCGTTATTTAGTTATTATTTTGCGCCTATACCCATTATCTCCTAAATGAAATAATTAACTCTCGGAAATCGTATTTTCCCGTGTTTCGATTAGTATAGCGGGAAAATTTTGCATTGTTGTTTCGAATTCGAATCATGTGATGGTTATTAAACAATGATATTTGGTTCTCAGATCCGGGGATTTAATACCTAAATGGTATTGAAATCATTCTCTAGCCAACCGTTTGAGTGTCAAGTCAAAGTTTTTCTTTGACTTTATGATGGACGCGGATCTACAAAATCTTATCCGACAAGAAGTGTCGAATGCCGTTGTGAGCAGTCAGAATGCCATGATGTCAGATTTTAAGACTTTATTATCATCCGAAATCGGTAAAACTAACATTCAACAGAAAGAAATTGCCGATTCGCAGTTAGTGAAAATTGAGTCCACGATGACGGAGGGGTACAAATTTAAGAAACGGGGCAATGAGGAGCAGAACAAACACAACGTAAAAGTTCTCGGAAAACTCAGGGAAGCGGAAGCCGAGCTTAAAGCAAAAAGGATGACCGAAGAAAATGTTCAAACTGCACGCGAGAAGATTGCAGAAGGTATTTCGCTGATAAATCATCGTCAAAAATTTATGAAGATAGCTGATTCATCACAACTTGGATGGAAAGTATTTCAAGAATATGAAGCCAACCCTCTCGCTGACGATTCTGAAGATGAAAGGAAAATCGTAAAAGCGGAATCACGAGCTGAAAGGAAATCCAAAGCGGAAAAGCAGTCTAAACAGGGGAAAAGGTTTACTCGTTTCCATCCATACAAAGAAAGCTCTACAGAAACACAAAAGATAGTTAGCCTGGTAGATGTTTCAATTGCGGAGAGAAAGGGCATTGGAAAAGGGATTGTCCTGAGGAGATTAAGTCTCAAAACAAGATAAGTACTTGTAACAATTTAATAACAGGTAATGATGATTTAAAAACACCTTCTGGTAGCCTCATCTATGTCAAATCTGACGATTCAGGTTCACCTGTGGGTAGATTAAACGATCACATACTTGAGTGGAAAAATATCGGGGCAAGTGATTACATTATAAATGTTATAGATGAGGGTTATAGATTGCCAGAGAATGTATTTTTGACAAATAACAAATCTGCAAGAGATAATGTGATTTTTGTTACTAGTGAAATAGATAATTTATTGGAAAAGGGTTGTATATCAGAGGTGGTTAATAAACCAAATGTAGTTAATCCGCTTACAGTGGCGTATAGTAGATCTGGCAAACCAAGGTTGGTTCTGGATTGCAGACATGTCAATCCCAGTTTATTTCAATTTAGATTTAAGTATGAAGATGGTTATACACCCAGAAAGATATTCGAAAAAGGTGATTTGGTATTTTCGTACGATTTGAAATCGGCCTATCATCATATTAGCATTTTTGAGAATCACAGAACATATTTGGATTTTCAGTGGTGCAGAAAATTTTACGTTTTTAACGTATTGCCTTTTGGTTTGAGCACAGCCGGTTTTATTTTTTCGAAATTAGTGAGAGAAATCATCAAATTTTGGAGATCTATAGGACTGAAAATTATTATGTATTTAGATGATGGGATGGGCGGAGATTGTGATTATGAAAAAGCTTGCAAGACAAGTTTAGTCGTTAAAGCAGACTTAACAAAGTTTGCTTTCGTAATTGCTGAAGAAAAGAGCAATTGGTTGCCAGTTCAAAACCTCATTTGGTTGGGTTTTGAATGGGATTTCAAGGAGGGAAAATTGAGGGTATCACAGACTCGCATTGATAAAATCATTAGTTGTATTGAAAGCTTATTGAAAATTCTGAAAGAAAGTGAATATAGATTAGTGCATGTAAAATCTTTAGCTTCTGTTATAGGACAGACTATTTCAACTCAGGCTGTTATGAAAAATGATGTCAGGTTAATGACAAGGTATGCATATGAATGTGTACTTGATAGGGCATCATGGAATGCCCCTGTTCAGGTCAGTGAGAAGGCTGAACAGGAACTTGTATTTTGGTATGGAAATATCAAGAGTATGAATGAAAAAGGAAGTGATTTACGTCAGTTGACAGATCAGTTTTATGATGCAGAATTTTTTTGTGATGCATCTAGTACAGGTTACGGTGGGTATATTGCCGGGGAATCCGGTATTATTGATTAGAAAAAGTTCTACTTGGCGTGAGCTTGAGACTGTAAATAGAGTAATCAATCACGATTTAGATAAAGTTAAAGGTAAAACGGTATTATTGTACACTGACAACAAAAATGTTGATACTACTTTGAAAGTTGGTAGCAGAAAACGTTCATTACATGATAATTCCAATTGGTTTTGTAACGCCTAATTTCATTGGTCAACGTCAATAAAAACAAAGAAGTTATTTCTCGATAAACGCTTCTTGTCGATTACTACGCTCCGAGATAAAAAAGTGCAGTGAATGATGACGTCAAATTCAGAACAGAACTTTGTTTAAAGTGCAAGGAATTAGAATTATAAGAAATAAAAGTAATTTTGGAGGAGTTTATGGATGTGTAAACGCGGCCTTTCACTCACAAACTTTACATAAAGTCCTTCGGACTTTATTTAGTTTGTGAGTGAGTCGGCCGCGTTTACACATCAATAAACTCCTCCAAAATGACTTTTATTCCTATGATATTAATATCAGTATACACAATACATGTAAAGTGAATAACGTTAGTATGTTTTCAAACTGGATACCAAGAAACAAAAATATATCAGCAGACAAACTATGTAGGTTGAATGATTGTGATGATTGGGGCGTTCAGACGTGGGTAATTTCTTTGCTTGATACAAAATGGGGAAGACACGATTTTGATCGATTTGCTTCACATTATAACAGAAAATGCGATTTTTTCAATTCGAAGTTTTGGTGTCCAGGTACGTCTGGCCTGGATGCATTTCAATTTAGCTGGTCTAGCAATAATAATTGGCTAGTACCACCGCCGAATATTATTTGTGAGCCAATTAAAAAAATACTTACAGGTAAAGCTACGTGCAACTTGATAATTCCAGAGTGTATATCTGCACCATTTTTTCCCATGATTTTCAGGAATGGTATTACGAAGCAAAACATACGATCATACATGTATTTTAAAGGTTCAAGTTTCACGCATAAAGGTCATGGACAGAACGGTATCTTCGGTAAAAAAGAGCAAAATTTCCGATTCATGGCTTTGAAAATGATATTTTAATAGTTTTCTTTTATTTTAATAGGTATCGGTTTAAATGATTGTGTCAACGCAGCAGCAGAAGCTAGTGATGTGAAAGGTGATTCTTACATGAAGGATTTGGCGAACAAGATGGCGGTTCATTTGACAAATTCAAGAAGTGACAATACAGTTAAATGTTATTTTTATGGATTTAAGAGATGGCAAACTTTCATTAAAGCTCAAGGTTTTAATCCTATACCCGCTCAGCCTATACATGTTGCTTTGTACATAACACATTTATTGGATACGGGGCCTTCAAGTAATTCTATAAACACTATTCGTATACAGTATAAAATGGGCTCATCAGTTAAACAATTTTAATGATCCTACTGACAATACCTTTGTTTCTTCATTACAAGAGGCTGGAAAGAGAACTGCTTTTGGTAAAAAATGTAAAAAAGATCCAGTTACTCCTGAGTTGCTCGTACAGCTTTGTGAGCGTTTTCAAAACTGTAATGACTTACTTGTTATTCGCGATTTAACTATGATTTTGATAAGTTTTGCAGGGTTTTTGCGATATGTTGAAATTAGTTCATTATCTTGTAGAAATGTGAAAGGTTTTGATCAGTATTTATTATTGTATATAGAAAAATCTAAAACTGATCAGTACAGAAACGGAAATGAGGTTCTCATTAAGGGACGTACTGTAGCATGTCCCTATTATATGTTTCAAAAATAATTGAGCATTTCTGGAGTAATTTTAGATTCTGACTATTTTTTATTTAGGCCAGTATTTAGGTCCAAAAATATATGTAAATTAGTATACAAAAATATAAGACTGAGTTATACTGCTGCTAGACATAGTATTATTTCTAGATTGAAACTAGTTGCACCTGATTTGGATTAAGGGTTGCACTCCATGCGTTCCGGTGGTGCTACGGCAGTTGCCAACTCGGAAGTAAACGAGAGATGTTGGAAGAGACACGGACGATGGAGTAGCTATAGTAGTAAAGATATTTATGTAGTTGACTCTGTTGACAAGAGGTTGGAAGTTTCCAAAAATCTTGGGTTGTAATGGTTGTTTTTGTTTCAGACATTGTGCATATATTTTCACAACCGTTTTTTATTTTTGTTCCTTTTTTCCGGTCCCCCTATATTTGTAAGTCTATCTGCACGTTGGGCTAGTCGGCAAAATTAAGTTAGACTTAATTCTGTATTACTTAAGTACACTGGATTGAACGATATATCGTTCATTATGGTATGGGTCTGTTAGTCGTCAATGTAAATGATTACATGTACATGGCACTGCTACATAAGGTGTTTGTTTCATTTCGTGAATATTTTCACGAAGGGTGTTCTTTTTCAGGTGTTGATAAGGTAGTTTAGATAATACTCGTTTTTTCCCGCGTTTCGATTAGTATAGCGGGAAAATATTGTATTGTTGTTTCGAATTCGAATCATGTGATGGTTATTAACCAATGATATTTGGTTCTCAGATCCGGGGATTTAATACCTAAATGGTATTGAAATCATTCTCTAGCCAACCGTTTGAGTGTCAAGTCAAAGTTTTTGCATTTTCATTTATCTTATTGTTGAAATTGTATACATATATATATATATATTTGTGTCAAGATCAGCAAGATCAGCACATTCAAAGTCAGTGGTGGTTCTCACACTGTACCCCAGAGACGGTTTTTGGAAAGGTATTTTTGCCACGAGAACACAGGTCTCCAGAGTCTTTTCGACCAATTTGGTCTTTTATCCCTGGTTTTTCCTGGGTGTGCCTTGGCGTTGGTACGGGGCTTAGATTTGCTGGTGTAAATGTTTTATTGTATTTTGATATACATATAAATATATATTTATTTATATTCATACACATATGTAGATTGTCATCATCTTTATGCTTATTGATAATAAATCCGGCGTCCTATCTGCACGTTGGGCTAGTCGGCAAAATTAAGTTAGACTTAATTCTGTATTATTTAAGTACACTGGATTGAACGATATATCGTTCATTATGGTATGGGTCTGTTAGTCGTCAATGTAAATGATTACATGTACATGGCACTGATACACAAGGTGTTTGTTTCATTTCGTGAATATTTTCACGAAGGGTGTTCTTTTTCAGGTGTTGATAAGGTAGTTTAGATAATACGTCACTTTTTACGCATATCTTTTCGTTGCTTATCAGTCAAAATATTCCGAAGACCATACTAGTATTTATATATAGTATCTATCCTTCCAAGTCGTTGATAATCATAGTTCTACTGTCTAAAGGGTTTAACTTAAAAGTTCGAGCTTTAGCGAGAACTTTAATGTTTAACCCTTGAGATAGTAGAATTATGATAATCAACGACTTGCAAATCTGTTAATACCGAACTTGATAGATTTTATTTCTCTAATTCTAAAATTAATAACATCTTCATGTGTTTTTAGTTTCTACCCTGTCGCAGGCCTCTACAATCAAGGTGACCTCACCTGTTATGAATTTTACATTGCATGGAAGTCAACAAAAACAAATCGATCACAGGTGATTCAATATAGATGAACAACGTATGCTTTGAATAAATACTTTTTATATTGATTTATACTTGAAATAAATTTGTTTAAGGTATATTTCGCTATTTGAAGAAATGTTTGTGACCTTTTCAATATGCAATGAAATCGCGAGATCAATTTATCCACAGGTAATCTCCTATAACAAGAAATTGACGAGAGCAGCATTAGAATTAGAGAAATATGCTAAATAATATAATGGGAATGTTTTACAGATTATAATAATGATTATTTATTTGTAGGTAAACTGAATATTTGGAATCTTTCGTTGTTTATGGATGGTGCAGAGACCAAGATTAGAAAGCAAGAAATATTTATGAACTCGCCGGTAATATGCGATAAAACTACTTCAATTGTTATGATAAAAATTGTTCTCAAAATCAGCCCTAAAGCTTATGAATTGAACTTTATGAATAATATGGACCTCAAATTAACTAAACAACTTGCTGTTGTCGGAGATAAATCCTATAGTGTAATTTCAACACTGAAAAATGACAGATCGGATCATTTAGTCGAGCGATATGCAAAATACGGACGTATTTATAACGAATCTCGTCAGTCCGTAGTAAATTCCACTGAGCTTAAAGATGCATTTTTGGGTCTCAAAAATAAGGATTTACCACTAGAACTCCGGAAAACAGAATTGCCGTCAAAGCCACTCGACTGTTTACATTGGAATACAAGGATAAGATACAGTGATCTTGATTCCAATATGCATGCTAATCAGTCTTTGTATATCAAGTCGTGTATTGACTGTGTTACACATGCGTCAAAGAATGATAAACTGGTTCATTTTAATGGCGATATGATCTGGTATCCTATATCTTATTTAAGTATAAACTATCTTGGAGAGAGCTTTGCTAATGATAAACTGCTTGTGGAAATGTGGCAGGATACACACAATATATCATTATTTAATTTCTATGTTAGTAGAGGTTCAAAGAAATTGGCGTTCATTGCCTGTACTTTTGGACTAAACAAAATAAACGAATGAAGAAAATATAATTTTTCTTATCAGAGTGGCCATTTTTCAAGCAGATCAAGAGGTAAAGCCAATTTCAAAAGCTGTCAGCGCAAAACTAATGTTGCATGCAAGAAAACTGACAAAAACTCAAAACTAAACTATGAAGTTGAGAGTACATAAATTGCAGCCGAAATCCCACAACAACTATGGAGCATTAAGATGCCACGATAACACGATATTTCTGTATTCAAAAAATTTGCATTATAAACTACGATGCTATTAGAAAATGTCAAATTTGGCTTATTGGTATACTTATGTACTAAATACAGATATTGGAGATCAAGTGTAAAAATATATATATATATATGTAGGGTCTTAACAGAGAACAATTTGGTTGTTAAATGGTGGATGTTACATTTGATGACCATAACGATGTCATCAATAAAATTCATGAATAGAAGTTGGTGTGAAACCCTCGATTCTCCATTGCAACAACCAACTCCTGATATCTCGCTATGTACAATTTTATAGATGAGTTCTTTTAGTTCGTGAGCTGGGATAACCTCCCGTGCACCCCCAGTTATGAACTCACCTACATTTATATGTCCACCTGCATCCCATTATTCGAATCAAACATTAAAAAAAGACCATTACCTGCACGCAAAAGTGGAACAGGCCCTTTTTGTGGTCCCACCCAACAAAATTTGGGAAAATTTCGTTTTTTTTACAAAAGTTAACGTTTTTCTTTCAATTGCTTTAAATTGTTGATTGGAACCTCGGTATTTTGTTATTTGTTATCACTGGGCCGATGCCACTGCTTGTGGACTGTTAGTCCCCGAGGTATTCACCAACCCAGTAGCCAGTACATCGGTGCTGGCTCGAAAACAGAATTTATTTGGAAATATGCAATATCTAAATTTTAGTAAGTTTTGTTTAAAACTAAGAGGTATGTCCATCTTGCGTAGCTCTGTCCTTAGCTGACTTTGGCTTTTCTATTTAAATCTTAATGGTTATTTGTTGTCTATCAGTTTTACACCTATTTCGGTTTATGGACTTCCAAATATTTGATTTTATCTGCACTGAGGAGACATAAGTTGTCGAAATGCGCATATGCAGAACCTAAATTCACAGTAACCTCGGTATTTTGTTATTTCAGTTATAAAAAATAGTAATGGTGCATCACATGATACCCCGCCACGTTTCACTAAATTTCGAAGTATCAAGGGGCATAACTCCAGAACCCCTTGGACCTCTGAATCCATATTCGAACTCGACCTGAGATTTGTGGTGAACAAGCTACATACCAAGTTTGAAGACTGTATGTTATTCCGTTCAACAGTTATCAGTCGGAAACCTTCGGGGACGGACGGACAGACGGACACACGACTGAGGGTATCACATAATACCACGCCACTACGTGTAGCGGGGTATAAAAAAGTGATATAAAATGATTGCGTATGTTATAAGATTTACAAATATCCTACATAAGTGCCATTTCTATACCCAATACGTTAACAAAATTGAAAAACCTTGCCCCTACCCCTTCAAAATGTTGCTGTAATTTTTTTTTAATTTTTCTCGAAATTGTGCAAGTTCAATGTTCTTTAGACCATAATGTGATAATTGATAATTCTTGCAATGCAATTGGTTTATGCTAAACTTTTGTTTTATGTGACTGTGTTGCATGAATTATATAATAATTTGGTATTTTAACAGCTGTTTGTCGACTTAAAGTCAATATTTTGCCCGAAATTGATGACAAAATGTGAATTTTCAACACTTCAAATTGGTAAAAAATTCACTGTTAATGTGTCAAATCTGGCGGATATATCTGCAGATATGCCAATTTATTGTCCTAAGCGATACACTAGTTGTCTTACAACATTGATTGTAAAACAAGGAGCGTTAGACGTGACTTTATATACTGAACATCTTACTCCTACCTGAACAAATTTTCCCTGGTCATTGAGGGTCACGTGACATTGTGTAGAGGGCGCTATATATACTGACATCAAGTAATAACCAACGAGTACCGTAATACGGCGTTTGTCAACAACGACCACTAACAACATGACAAAGTTCGTTACTGCATTTTTATAAAGTCGCCGTTCAACTCATGACTTTGATATATTTTTGCTTATTTTGCGTAAAAGATTTTTGACATTCTCTTTAATTTGTGTTTAATCTGTTTCTGTATCATGCAATATAATCACAGGGTCTAAACATTATTTTTATAAACATTTTAAGCACCCAGCTACTGTGATAACAAGGGATCTGTGAGCAAATGCTCACTAGTAATACCCCCACTCTCATCTTCCAGTCTCTATTAACCTGACAAAGTTGGTAAACAAAATGTAGTACCCCACATCGAAGTCTTAAAATATGTCCCACAATATGGCATGCCTACACAAAGCTTCTGACAAAATTTCAAGTTTGTATCATTTACCAATGCAGAGAAAAGCTTATGAAAGTTGTGAGGGACGCACGGGATGATGGAAATTATGAAAGTTGTGAGGGACGGACGGGATGATGAAAATTAAACTAAGTCAGTAAACAGGAAGTAGCATTCTGACAGGTCTGAAAATGCATCCCACAATATGGCATAACTATACAAAGCTTCTGACAAAATTTCAAGTTTGTATCATTTACAATTGCAGAGAAAAGCTTTACGAAAGTTGTGACGGACGGACAGAATAATGAAAAATTGACTAAGTCGGTAAACAGGAAGTAGCATCCCGGCAGATCTGAAAATGCATCCAACAATATGGCATGACTACACAAAGCCTCTGACAAAATTTCAAGTTTGTATTATTTACCATTGCAGAGAAAGCTTTACGCTTTACGAAAGTTTTGACGGACACACAGAATAATGAAAAATTGACTAAGTCGGTAAACAGGAAGTAGCATCCCGACAGGTCTGAAAATGCATCCCACAATATGGCATGACTACACAAAGCTTCTGACAAAATTTCAAGTTTGTATCATTTACCATTGCAGAGAAAAGCTTTACGAAAGTTGTGACGGACACACAGAATAACTAAAAATTGACTAAGCTGGTAAACAGGAAGTAGCATCCCAACAGGTCTGAAAATGCATCCCACAATATGGCATCACTACACAAAGCTTCTGACAAAATTTCAAGTTTGTATCATTTACAATTGCAGAGAAAAGCTTTACGAAAGTTGTGACGGACGGACAGAATAATGAAAAATTGACTAAGTCGGTAAACAGGAAGTAGCATCCCGACAGGTCTGAAAATGCATCCCACAATATGGCATGACTACACAAAGCTTCTGACAAAATTTCAAGTTTGTATCATTTACCATTGCAGAGAAAAGCTATACTAAAGTTGTTACGGACGGACAGAATAATGAAAAATTGACTAAGTCGGCAAACAGGAAGTAGCATCCTGACAGGTCTGAAAATGCATCCCACAATATGGCATGACTACACAAAGCTTCTGACAAAATTTCAAGTTTGTATCATTTACCATTGCAGAGAAAAGCTTTACGAAAGTTGTGACGGACGGACAGAATAATGAAAAATTGACTAAGTCGATAAAACAGGAAGTAGCATCCCGACAGGTCAGAAAATGCATCCCACAATATGGCATGACTACACAAAGCTTTTGACAAAATTTCAAGTTTGTATCATTTACCATTGCAGAGAAAAGCTTTACGAAAGTTGTGACGGACGGAATTACGGATTGACGGACTCAGGTAAAACAGTATACTCCCTCCTCCTCCGGAGCGGGGGTATAATAAGTGTCAAAACCAAGGCGATACAATGTTTGATATTGTTTACCTATTTTATGTACCATTCTGTGAATTGGCCTAATTACACTTTCTTCACCTATCGCGTCACCTATTAACGATCGACATTATAATCTTGTAGGTGTATTCGTGATTTTGGAGAATGAAAGTGTATGGAGGTGGTTTCGTGTAGACGCCCGTGTAGACATGCATATTTCAACTTCCAACCAATATGAACTATTTCTGTTGCACCTTTATACTTACAAAAAACGAAATAATAATAAAAAAAAAACAGTTAATGGACATTGATCATAGTATTTGGATCAACATCAGATGTACTGTTGTGTCCATTTTCTGCTACATTATATTCTTTATTTTTTTCATTCTCAATATGTATATTTATGCAAAGATTTGAGGATAGAGACTTGATTCTGAATGTTTTGTAAATTATTGTTGACAATTTTACACCACAAAGAACCCAACTGGATGCCCCGGATGATTGTCATATCTTTAAGAAGAAGAAGGGAAACGGGGAATGTGTCAAAGAGACAACGACCCTAAGGGGAGCAATAACAACTCAAAGCCACCATAAGATCTTCAATGAACGGTGAGGAAACCCCACACCCAACGGTAGGTCGGAGTTGGCCCCTAAATAAAAGAGTATATTTTTAGGTATTTAGGTATTACACAACGCAGGTGACAACATACCTGAGCATCTCCCAGTGCATGTTCACTCTCAATTTTGTAATGTTTATTCAAACCGAAACATGTGATGTTTATTCAAACCATAACGTAAATAGGTAGGCCTATACATTTGTACATGAGAAAAAAAAAACAAAAAAAAATACATTATAAAAAATAGCAAAAGAAACAAACACGCATAAAAAATAAAATGAAATAAAATAAAAATGCGACAATTATTATATTATCGAAATAATTGAAATCCTAAAATTAATGTTTGAATACTTTGAAAGATAACGGATGTTGCAGTTTAAATGCACCTCTTTTTCAAAGGTATGCATTTTATACTTGATAAAAGAACATGTAAAGCCATTATGCTAAATTGGACATTGTGTTTATTGAAAAAAAAAATGAATGAATTATTCCACCCATAAAAGCTTTGAAGAAATAGAACTGGTTTCACTGAAGTTGCATTTTGTTAACATAAAAAAAGTCTAATTTTGTTAATGGCATGAAGAATTTGGAACAGTACAACCTTTTGTCCCGTAAATCCTATCTGTTTAAACGTGGGACCTGTCATATGCTTTTGGTAAGGCTCTGGTAAGTCACAGACAGTTCATTCCCTTTAATCAGATATACTTCGGTCAGATACACCATCAGAAAGATCCAACGAATGGAATACCTGCTTTAGGAACAAGACATAAAAAAAAGTCGGTAAGATTTTGTTCAAGGCATTTTTGGCCAAAAATCTACACGAAACAAATATAGATTCAAATAAAAGAGGCACCCAAGTCTCGGACACCAACAACCCATCCCCACCCCGACTGGTATTTACCATATGGAAATATGTCTAAATCATTTTACAGCCTGATAAAACTCTTACAAAATTTATACATCTATACCGAACTCAATTCTTGTCCCTTTCGTCTTTTTGAATGTATGATATTTTTCAAAAATATAACTAGGCAGTGTAGAATGTGGATCATTGCCAACTCGACATGTATATTTATTGTCTTATTTTTTGTACAAACTTTATTTATTGAAAACAAAGGATTATGTGTTCGATGTTGATAAATTATTTGAATAATTTTTATAGTATCATTTCTATTATATAATAAGACTTTGACAAAACAAAAAAAAACTAATTTTGTATAATGTTGTTTATTTGTTTTTTTTTCCCACATTAATACGTGTTTTTATTAAAATTACAAATTACTTAAAATCACTTTCCTCGAGTGAAGTTACTGATATTGACAATTTCTGCATTAAAATTACCCTCCTGGACATCTGTGACCCTTGAGTGATTTTTGACCCTACCTAGCAAGTGACATGTGTGTATATTGTGCCGATAAACAAAATATGCGTACCCGAGCCTCAACACCTTTTTCCAAGGCTACTATTTCATTGTGTGTTACCTGGCAAGAAGACCATCGTTATTTTTATTTTTGCCGTAGCCGTTTAGTTAGCTTTAGACAGGAGGGTATTCATACTTATTTCGATAACAAGAGGTAAACATGTTCAACTTGAAATTCGACAAGAATGAAAATTATCACTTATGTAGAATTTTGTAAAATGTGGGATATATTTATTATATATTTAATGAAATTTTAAGCCTGTATGCCATGCTCACGATCATATTACCGATTTGCCTATCTATTGGCGAGTCTAATTTGAAATTTTGTCCGGATTTTGGTCATACCAAGGATTACCCAGCATCCTTTTTACAAATCGTGTCTTGTCCGTAATTGTTAGTGATACAAATTATAATAATCTGTATCAATATTTCGTCACTTCCGGTCCAAAATGGTGATACTACGGTCAGCTTTGAACTACAAATATCTTCCTTAATAAAAAAGATACATTACTGCAATTTTGCATGAAGCATTTTAGATATGAAATAAATCGAATTAGGTGAAAGTAAAAAAATCGCAGACTTTCACTTTAAAATACGAGAGAAAGCAGACCAAATAACGTAAAAGATATTACCGGTCAGAATCGAGCGCAATCCTCATTATAATGAAAACATATGAAAAAAGACGAAAAACATCTTAAATCTATTCAATGAAAAAGTAATCCCATTACAGAGATAAAATCATAAAATAAACTGTTTCTTAACGTTCATGCCAGGGTCGAACAGTCCAAAGAAACTGGATAGTTTTGCTAAAGGTATCGTTAAGTGGCACTGAAAAAGAACAGAAATGAGCAGGAGTATGACATTTCTTTTTGTATACAGCCTGCTCTCTTTCAAAACATTAAGGAAGAATCTTGTTAATGCATGAATCATGTGCATTTTCTACGCAGTTACGCAAGCCTTGTTGAGCCCTTAAGTGTAATTCTTACCATAAATGTAATCCGATTACACTTAAAGTTACGGACCATCCTTTAATGTAATCCCGGTTACGTTTACGGTTGCAGGACCTAGCTACATATGCCTACAGTACCTACCGTAATTGTAATCCCTCGGAATTAGTGTACAATTTGCAGCACATATAAGATAAGAAAACGTGTTCGCCATAGCTTTGAGTAACATTTGTGTTCCCCAACCTCAATTGATTATTTATTTACAAATTTATTTACAAATTTGTTCTCATCTTGATATAGCTAAAATATTGCTAAGTAGACGTTCAACAATATCTACATAAGTCGAGAGGAAACCGAACTGTCAGCCAAAATGGATAGTCGATGGACATAGACACGAATGAACCCAGTAATAATGACAGACACACGAAGCACAAAACATGCATGTAAAAATAATAAAACGAGATGAAAATCACGGACTCCACAAAAGACCGGGAATAAACGCAGGTTCAACATCAACCCTTAAATGTAATACTTACCGTTAATGTATCAATAACAACTATAACCCTTTTTCACTATCCCGTTACCTGACCTAAATCGTCAAAGTCAAAGAGATAAAGGGCCAATGCAGGTAGACCACTACTTATAAAATTACCTCTTGAACGGTAAAAATAATATGAAAATGGCACTGCCAAAAAAGCGAGCTCAGCTTCCTTACCTTAAATTCCGTCCTTATCGAATTTCGTTTTTGATTTATACAACTGTTTGAAGATGTCATAAATTTTCAAATTGCATGGTTTTTAATATCTGATAATATAGATTGGTGCAATATGGGTACACTGTGCAGTTTGGGTACTTCCACGTTAATACCTAAGCAATATATAAAATTTATAGGATAATTGAATTACGTTGATTAAATATAAATATGGCTTGCCATACATTCAATCACCTGTGAAATTTCCGGAATCAGCATACACACACGATGATTCAATTACAAAACACATGTCTGACACTTTCCACAGTGTAAACGCAAACTAGGGGCTTTCAAGAGCCTGTATAGCTCACCTGATCCATATTACTAATTTTGGTTGAAATCCAATGAAAGTTGTGGGAGAATTAGCGTCCACAAACTTAATCTATCAAAATTCTATGACAACAAGATGGGAGCAGTCGGAAACGACAGCTAATACCCTCGCCTGAAGCAATTTAATTTCCAAATTCTGTTAAAGTTTCAAAATATTAATTCTTAAAAGCAGCCATGAACCTTAGATATGAACCTCAACACACACAATAACCCGAGTTATTGAAGCATAAAATGTAGGTTAGGGTTACTCGATCATCATCTGAATCAGCATCACTCTCAAAGACGCATCCACTAACCTTAGCTGATTGATGTGCCTCAAGTAGTTTCTCGGATGTGAACCTTGCAGCAAACCATAACCTGAGTCATGACAGCATAACATGTAGGTCAGAGTGACCAAAAAATCATCTGAAGCAGCGCTATCATCACTCTCCAAGATGCATCCACTGACCAAAGGTGATTGATGTAGTATCTCAGATATGAAACCCATGACGGGCCTCACTAGGTGCAGGCGACACAATAAAAGAATATCAAGGTTTTCAATAATAAAGACGAAATTTACTTTTTTCCCCCAAAATTCAAAGTTCCATAACTTTGGAAAAGAAAAAAATGATCTAAAAAAAGTTTTCTTCTGTCATACTCGATAATCTTGCAAAGTTTAAAGAAAAATTAAGCATTATCCAGTTAGACTGTGACATGTGGACGGAAAATGCCATTTTAATTGAGTCCCATTTGTGTTGACGGACGGATGAACACCGGTATACCATAATACGTCCCGCCAGCTCGAACTAAAGTTATAAACCAGAGACATAAATGTCTTCAGATGACGACAGCACCGTACCATATACTTTCTTAAAGTTTCTAAGGTCGTCACAGGAAGAGGTTACAAAACTGAAAATAAATTACACAAATTAACTTTAAAATAGAAACTTTCTTGCACAGCAACAGAATATGATGAAACTAGAAAATGTGATCTGCTGATCACAAAAGATACCCCTGCCCATTAGCCAATGGTAGTGATTGCACTTGACTTACAAAGTATTCATTGTATATGGGTTTACAAATGTCCTTATTCTGAAACTTGCAATATCTAATTTTCTGAAAATTTTGTTACAGTATTTCAAGTGAGACCTTATACAAAAATTCTATCTAGTTGCTCAAACAGTTTTACAAAATAAAAGACAATAAACTGCTGCGCC